>PVIU01008549.1:0-82439 GCA_004026605.1 Ondatra zibethicus
GGGGGAGGGCAGCTAGATCACAACAATAGTTGCTTTGAGATAATCTTGTGCCTCCACCAATGCAAAGGGTAGCTAGTTCTCGCTTCATAATGATAGAGGCTGGGAAACCAAAACCTTCATTGTAAGGCACAGCCTGAAGACTCAGGGAAGGTGTTGCGGCAGGTCAAATCTGAAGGTCTTCTTCCAACAGAAACCCCATTTTGTGTTCCCCCGTTATGAGGAAGGCTGGACTTTCCCTAGTGAGAAGATCTTCACCTGTTAGGACCAAGTCACCCACACCATGAACTGCAATCTACTTTAGCCACAATCTATTAATTTAAGTGCTAAACTCATCTAAAACATAGTGTTCTTCCTAGAGAAAAGCAGGAAGGAGACAGAGGAGAATAGAGGCAGGAAAGAGATGAGGGACTTCCCAGATAGACTTTAAATGGGGTGTCCACAGAAACAAATGAGAATGTCCAACTGGCTTTGTGAATTAAACAAAACTCAGGATGTGGAGTATCATGGGAACCCAAACAAGGCCCGGGCATAAAGAAATATTCACTGAAACTGAAGCAGGTCTTGTGGAAAAGACAAAGACAAACTGTTCCACCTCCCTCTGCAAGCCAAGGGGCCAACTCCACAGATTCATAAGATACTACCCCAAGCCCTGAAAATACCTCAGGACCCAGGACAGCTAAGTGGTTGATCTCCCTGGGCATGGCCTCCTGCAGAGTACTGGCACCATGACCCCACCATTCAAGATGAGCTTTTGTGGACATCGCGTCCAAATTCCAAACTTAATTGAGACTTACAAGAAGCTTACATTCTGATTTCTCCAGTTTTATTACCAAGCTCTTTGCAAGCCAGATGAAACAAAGTGTTAGAACATTTGCCAGCCAAGAAAGCAGAGGTGTCCAAACAGCCTGACCCACCCTTACTCCCCCTCAAAACATTCATCTGTTACTTCCTCCAGCTTCCCAGACCAGGGCCACTGGTATAGGAGGGTTCTTTTGTATTTGGGTTGCTTTTATTGGTTAATAAAGAAACTGCCTTGGCCCTTTGATAGGGCAGGACTTAGATAGACAGGGAAAAGAGAACAGAATACTGGGAAGGGGACAGAGTTAGAGAGAGTCGCCCGCCATGAAGCCTGCCAGGTCAGACACACTAAATCGTTTTCGGTAAGCCACAACTCATGGTGACACACAGATTATTAAAAATGGGTTAAACAAATATGTAAGAGTTAACCAATAGGAGGCTAGAGCTAATGGGCCAGGCAGTATTTCAATAAATACAGTTTCTGTATAATTATTTTGGGTACACACTGGGAGCCGGGCTGGAAACCAGGCACGGGGAATGCAGCCCGCGCGCCTCTTGCAACAGGCCACCGTGTGGCTGAAACACTCAGACAGCCACATTCCTTGGTTAAATGTTGACTACTTTGTGTATTAATTGGTTGGGCTCCCAATGCTTAGTCTATATAGGTCTGGCTAAGCTATTATCCCAGATCTCTTTGGACTGCCCCACCATCTAGAAGATAAAGGGCTCACACCTAGGAGAGCAGAGGCCTAGATGTGCTAAGTTTCCAGACACTAGCAGAGGGATATTTTATATATCATCTCATTCCTTCTGGATTTTCCATCATGGAAAAGTAGCCAGATAAGCTGTTCCTTGTCTCTTATGTATGAACAGTTTCATGTTTCATATCTGGAAGCTGTTGTGACACTCAGACCTCCAAGTGACTGTGCATTGCCACTGGTGTCGCAATACCAAAGCATCTGTGTTTACCTGCATGAGACCCTCACATTTACACTCGCTGGTGAAAGAATAAGAGAGTACATAAGAATCATAAGGCCCAAGCCCCCCAGGAGAATGCATAAGCAGTTAACAACATCTACATGGGAAGAAGACTCTTTGGGGGTGTGGCTGCCCATAAATTGTCCATGCACCTGTAAATAACCCCAATGCATTCATTGGTTCACCCAGCTGTACTTGTGTAGCAGCATTCCTTCAGCCTGTGACCTAGTTGGGTTGCTGATGCTATGAAAATCACCATGAACAAAGGCAACTTGAAGAGGAAAGGGGCTCAGTTTGCTTGCACTTCCAGAGAACATACCCTTCTGCTAGTCCATCACTGGAGAAGTCAGGGCAAGAACTCAAGAAGGGTAAGAACCCAGCAGCAAGAACTAAACCAGAGGCCAGAGAGGAGCATGCTTAGTGGCTTGCTCCTCATACTTGCTCAGCCTGCTTTCTTATACCATCCAGGTCCCCAGAGGGGTGTATCAACCACAGCGGAATGGACCCTCCCACATTCATAATTAATCCAAACAAAGGCCCACAGGCTTGTCCAAAGGCCATTGTGGTGGGAGCATTTTCTAAGTTGAGGTTCCCTCTTCCCAAATGTCAGCTTGTGTCACATGGATAGAACTGGCGGTCACAGCCTGCCACTACCCACTCTCCCTGGAGTGGATAGAGGTAGACTCCCCAAGAAAAAGAACACAGTAGCAAAGCAGGAAAAACATTGCTCCCCAAACACAGCTTGCAACCAGAACAAGCCCCAAGAGTCACCAGCCCTGTGTCACACCCATCAGAATACTGGGGATCCTTCCATAAAGGCTCCACCTTCCTCTCCTCCAGGAAAAAGAGGTATCCAGAGCTAAAGGGAAGGTTTTCTCCTGCTTCATGGGGTGCCCATCCCCTGGTCCTTAAAAATTGGCAAAGAAGCAAGGATGGCAGAAGTAGGTTCAGATAAAACCCTAGACCCAGGCATTGTAACGGGTGGTTTAGACTGCCTACAAAGACCCTTTGACTCAACACAGGAAGGAACGGCCTCCCGTGTTCTCCTATCCCTTCAAGTTGGGGAGGCCAATCTGCTCTTAATGAAGAAACAATGAGTACCTCAGAGGACAGATGTAGGGCCAAGGAGAGAGTTTACCTCAGGTCTGGGTGCAGTGGTTCACTACACAGGTAGGTGGGAGACAACCAAACCTCTCAGACCCTGGTTTTCTTCATCTGAACAATAGAATAAGAAAGAGAAGGGTGAAAATAAGCAATGTCCCCCTCGTTGGAATTTCCTAAAGATCAGAGACCATGAGACTCTTGACCCTGACTTGCGTTCTGAGGATGTGTGGGTGCACTTACCCCACAAAGACTCCCCTGCCCCAAGACTGGCACAGGGCAGACTCAGAACAATGCTTATGAGACAGAAACAAGCCGTGATCTGGCAGGCACACACCTGTCACCAGGTCTATCCTGAATTGAATTCCTGTGTGGAAACTGCACTTCTCCCTGTCCCCCCCCCCCGACTGCTACCAGCAGGAGCTAAGCAGCCATGGAGGTAGAAACCCACTTAGTGAGTGCCACTCAAAGACAAGAGCAGAATTCTAGGAGCCCAGACTCAAGCAAGTGAAGCAGCTGTACCTTCAGCCCCTTCTACTCAGCTGCAGAAGCTGAAACAGGAAACAGGGACTTTCCACAGGCAGGCCTGGCATCTCTGTGAGGCCTGACCTGCTACAGCCTGAGCCCTCCTCATGTTCCAGATAAAAGGTCTCAGATGCTTGGGCAGCTGGCACAACTGTCCCCTCAACAGGTACTATCACTCCCGGGCCAACTCATGGAGAAAGACCTACGGTGTCTGAAGAGCTCAGTTAAGAGGTGACCATCAGTCGCACATCAGACTCTGAGCAGGCACAGTAAAGGGAACACTGCACCAAGGCTAGTTGTCTGAAGCAGTGGGAAAATTCTCGGGAACCTCTCACCAATGCAGCAAGGATTTTCAGGGCTTGGCAGTGCAATCCCAGGACACATCTACCAGGCCGATGCTTAAAAATCAGTGAAGAAATGCATCTGGCAGAGGATCCAGAACTACAACAGAAGGCGTTGCGGGTAAGGCAGGACTCAAGAAGCAAGAACAGGAACGTGCATTGGAGGCTTTTATACCTGGTACCTAAAATTAGTGCCCTAGGAATGCTCAGAAAAAAACATTCCAGAAGAGAGGGGACACACCTGCAGGTGTCTGGGGCAAGAGCCAGGAAGCTTCCATGGTTCCTGGGGATGATCTCAAGTCCCTGGGGCTGTTACAGAAAGCTTACACACACACCACCCCTCCACAGGGTGCCTGAGAGAGGAGAGCAAAGGCCATCACTCCCTCCATCTCTCCCAGGGAAGTTACAGAGCTTCAGACTCTGGCATCTCATCCCATTCTGGTAGAAGTGAGACCATCAAAAGGTAAGTCTGATTGCTGTAAGTCAATCATGGTGGTCCCTTGGGTCTTGGACATGTGATTCTGTAAGATATAAGTCTCTGGAATACTTAAAGGAAAGGACCACCACTGGGGGGGGAGGGGAAGCATGGCAGCCACATCTGGATTGTCATGTGGAGATAGTGCACATCTCAGCAGGTGACCTGAGATGTGCCATTCCAGGGACAGAACAAAAAGAACCTGAGATCCTACTCAGGAGCCTGCAGCTGGACTCCATAGCCTCTGAACTCACCACCAAATTAAACTGTGTGTAAATGTTCTTATAAATGTGGTGCATTGTGAAATATGCTTTAGAGAGATCAAGGTTTAAAAAATAAAAGTTTACTCACTCAAAGAAGAAAATGGCAATTGGGATTGGAATGCAGGAAGTCTCTCTTTAGAATCTGTTTTTATCAATGACCGGCTTATAAAATACCAATAGAATTGAAGGGGACATGAGAGAAGGCACAGGAGTGGACAAGCTGATTCTAAAGTTCATAAAGAAAAACAGAGAGACCAAAATGCCAGTAGACATTCTGAAGACAAGGATTACAGGAAAGTGCATGCTACCCAGTTCCAGTAATGAAGTCAGTGTCACTAACGTGTGCAGAGTAACACCCCAGTGAAATAGAAAATGTGATAAACACACCACTCTGCGTGGGATTGAGTGTGTGATGGATGCGGCCTCCGGGAGGAGGGGCACGTGAGGAATCAGGAAGTGTATGGGTCTATTTGGAGGAAAGGACACTTAAAGAAAAGGACAGCATAGGACTCATGTGTCACAATAAACTCCAAAGGGACCAGAGACTTAGAGCTAAAATGCTGGGGACCATAAAATGAATGGAAGAAAACAGTAGAACTCCTATACGGCCTTGAGTGGTATCACTAACTGAGGCTCAAACTGATGGAATTCATAAAAAAAATAAGACATAGATCAATTTGACTGATACAAATTAAAATTTCTGGGCTTAGTCATTACGGCGCATGTGCAAACCATTAAGCTGGCGTGGTGGAGTACACGTCTAATCCAGTGTTGAGGAGGTGGGATGGCAGATCCCTGGGCTCACACATCAGTCAACTAAATATCTCACTGCAGGCCCAGAAGAAACCCCTCCCAGAGTCTTTGATTTGCATTTCTCTGATGGCTAAGGATGTTGAGCATTTCCTTAAGTGTCTTTCAGCCTTTTGAGATTCCTCTGTTGAAAGTTATCTGTTTAGATTTGTACCCCATTTTTTATTGAATTATTTGTTCTTTTGATGTCAAGTTTCTTGAGTTCTTTGTATATTTTGGAGATCAGCCCTCTCTCCGATGTGGGGTTTATGAAGATCTTTTCGCATCCTATAGGCTGCCGTTTTGTCTTGTTGACGATGTCCTTTGCTTTACAGAAGTTTCTCAGTTTCAGGAGGTCCTATTTATTAGTTGTTGCTCTCAGTGTCTGTGCTGCTGGGGTTATATTTAGGAAGTGGTCTCCTCTGAGATTCCATCTTACAACTGTAAGAATGGCCAAGATCAAAAACACTGATGACAACTTATGCTAGAGAGGATGTGGGGTAAGGGGAACACTCCTCCATTGCTGGTGGGAGTGCAAACTTACACAGCTGCTTTGGAAGCAGTGTGGCTATTTCTCAGAAAATTGGGAAACAATCTACCTCAAGACCCAGCAATACCAATGTTGGGTATACACCCAAAGGATGCTCATACCACAAGGACATGTGCTCAACTATGTTCATAGCAGCATTATTCATAATAGCCAGAACCTGGAAATACCTAGCTGCCCCTCAGCCAAAGAATGGATTAAGAAAATGTGGTACATTTACAAAATGGAATACTACACAGTGGTGTAAAAAAATAATGACATCTTGAAATTTGCAGGCAAATGGATGGATTAAGAAAAAAATCATATTGAGTAAGGTAACTCAGACCTAGAAAGACAAATATAATATGTACTCACTCATAAGTGGCTTTAAACAAAAACCAAAGAAAAACGGCCTACAATTCACAACCCCAGAGAACCTAGACAGCAAAGAGAGACATACAAGAATCTACATAGGAAGGAGAAAAATACTAGGTCTCCTGAGTAAATTGGGTCATAGGGGGTCATGGGAAAGGGTAGAAGGAGAGAGGGGAGGAAGCAGAGAGTGGAGAAAAATGTATAGATCAATAAAAACAATGAAAAAAGAAACTCTTCAATTAAAAAAAAAGGAGCTGATGCCTGAGGAGAGAGGAGAGACACCAAAGGTCATCCTCTGGCCTCACACTCTCATACATGCATACATACAGACATACACAAAGCTAAAATTTCTGCATGAAGAAAAATGACAAGAAAAATCTAGGGGGAGTATAGCTAATGCCTTTCAGGGACTAAAGGCTGATCTCTCTAAGATGCTCAAACTTTTACAACAGGGGAAGAGGACAATCATACTCGCTCGAGTAGAAGAGAAACTTACAAATGTCTCTTTAAGATATGAAGGGATGCTCAACTACCTTCCTAATAAGAAAAATGCAAATTAAATTGACACGGAAATTGTGTTATGAAGCTAGCGAGTTGGCCAAAAGCTAACACTGAACAGTCCTGTCTTTGTTCAGGCTCTCAGACAGCAGCAGCAGGGAAACCCCCACAGAAAAGAGTTTAGTGACTTTGTCCAAACAACACTGCAAACATAGACCTTTACCCCACAAGCCCAACCTGAGAACCTCCCTACAGACAGACTTGCAGACAGGGTAAGTGACGTGTTTGCAAGGTTATTTGCTGCAGTGTGATTTATTATAGCAGACGGTGGGAGACAGGCATCAGGGTGGTGAGGTAAATTATGGGCTATAGTTCATCCACCAAACAAAGAGCTGCACAACTGCTTGGAAAACTGAAGAACACAGTAGCTCTTAACGCACTCACACAGAAAGGGCTCCCAGATACACCCTGCTTAAAGGAAAGTGTGGGCTAGTGCTTATAATATCACCCTTTGTGTATTAAACCAAGTGAAGAAGGAGGGGGACTTTCTCTTGATTTACTTGCATTTTCAAAAGAAACTAAACGACCAGATAAAAGGGCTCTCCTTTTTAACCTGTGGGACATGAATACATAGAGAGGAAACTGGATGGGGGAAATAGTTTTTCACTCTAAAAATCCTCGATGGTTTAATTCCCAGGAGAAGGGGAGTGTGTGTGCAAAGTGCATGTGTACATATGAACATGCACACACCCACATGTGGAAGCCAGAGGTCAAACTAAGATGCCACTCCTCCCCAGGTAAGGGTCTACTTTGTTTTTAGAGATGGGGTCTCTCTCTGGGAGGGGCTGTCCAGCAAGCCGCAGAGATCTGCCGGTCTCTACCTTCCCCAGCTGGCGTTACAAGTGCACACCCCCACACCTCACATTTTACCTGGGCTCTCATGCTTTCGAGGCAGGCGCTCAACCGACTGAGCCATCTCTCCCAAGCCTCTAAGCATTTTGTATAAATCATCTGAATATATTATCTACTCAAATATTAATTTTTAATCTAATATTGTGTTCTCAACTTCGTTCATTGCTTACTAAGTACTGCGTAAGAACAGTGTCCTGAGGGCCACACTAAGCCTCCTCCTATTCCAGATGCTGTACTGAGGCTGGGGACTGTTTAAGTAGAAAGGGATCAAAGATAACAAACTGCTGGTTGTGTTGCCTGGAAATAAAAACGGTATAATTTTTTTTTTCCATTTTGGTGGGTCTGTATCAAAATGTCCCAAAGCAATTCCAGAAATAGGAACCTGAAGGGGTACCCAGGTACCCAGAACCCATGACCTCTACTTTCCTACTTCCACTCCAGGCTCCATTTTCCATGGTGGGTCTTGGTCCTGCCAGCTCTCAGAAACACCTGGGAAGCCTTAACGATGCCAATTACCAATTTAAAACGTTTACCCGTGTCAAATCAGCTGGACTTCCCTTTGATTATGGCTGAAATCGCACAGTTGTGTGTATGTTTGATTAGCCGCTCACTATCTTGAACAAGAAGCGCATAGGTGCAGGTCTGTATTTACTCTGCTCACCTCGGTGGAACAAGTGCCTAGCAAACAGTTGGTGCTCAATATATTTTAGACAATTAAGTGGATGAATGGATTCTGGGATATGATGAAAAGGGGGCAGAGGATAAGAGAGATGCTAAGGCAAGGGCTATAAGAAGGCAGGCCCTGCAGGATCCTACGTGAGACCCAATTAGGCACAGCAAAATTCAGGAAGGGGTCCCAAGCCTCTGTTCCCACCACGCCCTGAGCCATCTTGTCTGTGTTGAGAACTGGCTTCCTCCTGGGAGCCACCCGTTGATTCCCACAGGAATTGAGGGCATGGCCATCCTCAAACAGGACTGCTTCAGTGATGGCTCTCCAGGGGGCAGAGGACACCAAGCGCTTGTAAAAGAAGAAAGGCTGGAACTCTCTTCTCTGGATACCATCCCTTCTAGAACCTCTAATAAACCTGATCTGCACATGACAGAAAGTAGTCAAATGAACGATACCATATGGGATATCCTGCGCCTTCTCTTGGGCTTTTGTCCTCATGTGTTGTGGTCCCCTACTCAACCAATCATTTCACCCACAGTTGTACCTGGTGTCTCTCTAGACCAGTGGTTCTCAACCTTCCTAATGCTGCAACCCTTTACTATAGTTCCTCATGTTGTAGTGACCCCGATTATAAAATTGTTTTCATTGTTACTTCATAGCTGTAACTTTGCTATTGTTATGAATCATAATGAAAATATCTGCGTTTTCCCAAGGTCTTAGGCAAACCCTGTGGAAGGGTCAGTCATCACTTAAAGCGGTCTGGACCCACACACTTTAAGACCACTGCTCTAGACCCTACTTTCTCCACCTGTGAAATGGAGCAGCAGTATTACAGCTTGGGCTTATTACAGAACAATGTATCAGTCCTCAACAGATACCATCTGGATCCAAATAAACCCAGTGCCCTGCCCCAAACCCGATGAACAAAATAGCTCTTGAGGAGATCAGAGGAATGGGGCTCTGCTTTATGGTTTTTTGTTTTCCTGCTTCTTTTGCGGAGCTGGGGTCTGAACTGAGCCTTACATGTGTTCAGCAAAGATTGGATCACTCAGCTATGGCCCCAGCCCTCTCTGTCCCCAGTATCAGAGCTAGCGTCTTAGAGCTTTGGGTTGGCATTCCATAATTCTGCTTCTGGACCACCGTGGTAGCAACTGCTCTGCCCCCATGCCTTCCATAAGGGATCAACACTTCCGAGGCCGGAAGGCCGCACACTGCCTTCCTCCCTGGAGCTGCTCCTGTTGTCTATCACTGGCAAGGAAATGTAGCTAAAGCATGCTATTATATGTGGAAATGAGAGAATTTGGGAGAGTTTGGATAAAATAAATATAACATATGTAGTTCACTTGTTTCCTTTTTATGTTTTTAAATGCTACTAGATATTTGTAAATCAGGCATATGGCTTACACTGTATTTCTATGGGCAGCACAGTTTGGCAGCATAACTAAGAGAAATCGAGTCTGGCAAAACTTAATGTCAAGTAGAAACTTCTTTTGCACAGTTTTCTGAGGACATGCGTCCTGGCTGGTTTTGTGACAACTTGACTCAAGCTAGGGTCATCAGAGAGGAAGGAGTCTCAAGTAAGGAAATGCCTCCATAATGTTGGACTGTAGGCAAGCTTGCAGGGCATTTTCTTAATTAGTGATTGATGCGGTGGGCTTGGCCCATTGTGGGTGGTGCCATCATTGGACTGATGGTTCTAGCTGCTATAAGAAAGCAGACCGAGCAAGCCATGGGGAACCAGCCAGTAAGCATGGCTTCTGCATTGGCTCCTTCCTCCAGGTTTGTGCCCTGCTTGCATTCCTGACCTCACTGATTTTGATGGTGAACTGTACTGTAAATATAAATGAAATAAACCCTTTCTTCCCCAAGTTGCTTTTGGTCCTGGTGTTTTATCACAGCAGTGGTTACCCTAAGACAACATGTCCATTGAAATTATATCCAAAATGCATCAGTTGACTTTAAACTGTTAGTCTCATCTCTCCAGTGAACTCGGAACACACAGAGGAGATACAGCCAGGATGTGTGTCAGATGGCCAGAATGATCTCAGACCATAATAGGGTAAATGCTAAGAGAACACATCTCTGCTTTCAACCAGGAGAGGCTGTGGAAAACCCTCCCTTCCTCCATGGTGGAGGTGCTAGGGGGCCCAAGTTGGTGGGCTGTACTTCTTCATACCTATAAAGCATCTAAACCACCTCTGTCCTTGAGGAGAGTTGGGTCCTAGGGATACTTGGGGTAGCCTAAGCTCCTTCTCCTCTCTCTGCATGCTAGTTCTGGGGGTTCATGATCCCCCTTCCATCCCTGCGCACTAACTGAGGTTTGACCTATCTAGTTATGAGGTAGATAGTAGGTTACAATGGAGGCTTTACAAGAAAGAGTCATCCTCCAGTGTGGTTCAAATGTGTTCCCCAAAAGTTCACATGTAGGAACTTCAGCCCCAGTGCAGTGTTGAAAGCTAAGACCTTTAGAGGAATGACTGAGCCATACCGGTTGCTCCTTAACAAACTCATCCACACCATCCTTTAAGGGTGTGGTTCCTGATGGGGTGACCATGCTCTAGTAGACGGCCCCACACCCGATTGGACTCAGTGGGTATTTGGGGATGGGAACAAGATACAAAGTTGGGAGGAGATGGGGGTAGGAAGTAGATCTAGGAGGAGTTAGGGAATGTATGTGGGTGGAAATGATCAAAACACGTTGTTTGCCTACATGAAATTCTCAAAAAATTAGTAAACTTATTATATTTTAAAATAAGCCCTCAGATGCTGAAAAGATGCTTTTATCACGCTCTTGAACTTCCCAGCCTCCAGAATCATGATCCGAATAAGCTTCTATTCTCTATAAGTTACCTGCTTCTTCTCAGATATTTTAGCACAGCTAAAATGCAGGACAAAAAATACATTAATGCAGTTTCCCTCCCTGTGGTTTCAGCTGGTGGGATAGGACCAGACAGGGCTGGATCAAACTGAGAGTCATCGATGAACGAGTTCAGGTATCACACAAGTCAACAACAGCCGCTATGGGAAAAGATAACGGAGGCCCCAGAAAAGCCCTCACGGTGTCGCCGTTCAGCCCACAAACTGAGGATCTGTCTGAGGAATATATAAGAAATACTTCTCTGAAGGCAAAGCGTGGCTCATGCCAGACTTGTGCTATTCCTTGACAGGAACAGTCTCCCCAGCCTCCCTTCAAGGCCCAACTTGAGCTGTTTTTCTCCCCCAGGCGCAGGCCCTCTCTAACCTCTGCCTACTGCCACCTCACACTGCCCTCCAGGGCAGCGCCTGGCTCGGTTCCGCCATCTCCACCCCAGGTTTCTCACCTGGAGAGGCCAGCTCAGCTCACCAGGCAGTGTGGTTTCACCCCGGCCTCTGGGAGGTTTCTGAGGCAAGCTCAGTCACTGCCTCCTCCACTCCCATCGCTGAGCTGAGCAAGCTGTGTCCAGTCCATCGTAGGCTGGAACAAATGAGAATCCCTTAAGACTGGGGTATGGTGCCATACACTGTAATCCCAACACTTGGGAAGCACAGGCAGGAGGATTGACAAATTGGAAGCTAACCTGTACTCCACAGCAAGTTCCAGGTTGACCTGGGCTATAAAATAAGACTCCAAAACAATTTTTTTTCAAGTGGCTTTACTGTTGTAGAATATTATTTTAAGGTGTGTTGCTTTTGTTTATGTTGCATTTGTTTAACTCTGTGAAGCTGTGACATCT
This sequence comes from Ondatra zibethicus, assembly GCA_004026605.1. NCBI lineage: Eukaryota > Metazoa > Chordata > Mammalia > Rodentia > Cricetidae > Ondatra > Ondatra zibethicus. Next base: position 11,965 of record PVIU01008549.1, read on the forward strand.
TGCCTGTCTAAAACACCTGATGGTCTAATAAAGAGCTGAACAGCCAATAGCAAGGCAGAAGCAAGGATAGGTGGGGCTGGCAGGCAGAGAGAATAAATATGAGGAGAAATCTAGGGGGAAAGAATCTGGAAACAAGAAGACATCAGAGGTCAGCCACCCAGCTACACAGCCAGACATGGAGTAAGAAGAAAAGAAAAGGTATACAGGAATAGAGAAAGATAAAAGCCCTCAGGCCAAAGATAGATGGGATAATTTAAGTTAAGAAAAGCTGGCTACAAACAAGTCAAAGTAAGGCTAAGTTTCTGTGTGTGATTTATTTGGGAGCTGGGTAAAATGCAAAAAGCCAAAAGAATAAAGAGCAAAGAGTAAAACATCACTCAACACTTTACCATGCTTCCTAAAGCTTGTTCAACTCCACATGGATTCAGAGAAAACCTGGAGGAAATCCTTAGAGAGCCAGGGGCCCCTGCTAGGCTATGGCATCGCACAACCACCCCTGGCCTTGTACCGCTGATGATATAATAGGAAATGGCTCACTGTGGTTTTAGTTTTCTGTCTGTACGGCCACAGGCAATGATGGAGATATAAACAGAATCTTCCAAGGAAGCCAAGGCTACAGGTGCGGATGGCCTGGAACACAAAGACCTCACCAAGGAAGTGGCATGTAGGGTCTTAGATGAGTGAAAAATGGAGCCGTCTCAGAGCCCAGAGACAGCACCTGCAGAGAAAGAGGTATGAAGGGGCACTGAATTCACAGCACGGCGAGAAAAAGGGCTGTCACGCCTGGACTTCAGGTACATGGAGTGATGAAAGTTGGGAATAAGGTGGGGTCCAAATTTTGAAGAGCCATATGTGTAGCTGGAGGCTGCAGGGTTATGTCTATGTTATCAGAAGTTCACTTCAGAGGTGAGTGGAGGCTAGCCCACTATGGAGGGAGTAAGGCAATACAATAGATTCTGGACCCTTGGAAAAGAGGGCAGGTCTTTTGTTTTAGACACCTATTGACTGCAAACTGGATAGCTAGGAATGAGAACATTTAACTCGTTTCCCCAAATAGAAGACAACATGGACACTGTCACTTTTATGTCCCAATGGCAGACATTGCTCATCAATTGTAGCACCATTTTCTGCCGAGTCTGGCCTTAGCCACAAATTTTTCCCAGATGGCCACCATCCCCAAGCGAAGTGGCAACTGTCTTTAACTGAGGTGGCACACAAAATGAAGGCTGTTTTCTGTCCTTGTTCCAGGGAAGTAAAGCTCAGTATTGATCTAAGTCCAAACTAGATAAGGTTCACGTTAAAGTTCTAAAGAAGTAGAATCCAAAATAAATACAGGGGTGGAGGGGAAGCACTTAAGATTAATTTCCTTCCAATTCGGGAAACTCATAGTCACTACTACACCATACATCTGGAAAATATAAACAGTTCCAGGCTCTGCCCCTGCAGTGTCTGCCCTCCGAGTCCCCTTCTCACCTGTGCAAAGAGAAAGGCAGAGAAACCAAGCTGGGATTCCTGTTCTGTCCTAACAACATGAGCTGTGCCCTAGCCAGGAAAGAGCAGAGAATCTGACTTTGTTCCCCTGTACTACTCCAGCCAGGGCTTCTAGAACGACAGCAGGGCCTAGTGCCGTAGAAGAGCACAGCTCTGTGCTCCTGCTCTCTCCGTGCAGCTTTTGGCAGACATCTGGGACAAGCAAACAGCACCAGAGCCTTTTGATCCTCCCTTCTCTGCACTTGACCTCTGCCCGGGCCTGCACTTCCTCCTCACATCTCAGCCCCACCTGAGAGGGCAGAAGAAAGTCAACACTCAGAGGCTTATATTAATTTTGAAAGTCTGGACGATGGCTAAGGCTTATTACTAACTCCTAAATTACTTTAAATTATCCCATTTCTATTATTTTATATTTTGCCTGAGGCTCGCGGCTTGTTACCTCACACCTTGCTTCTCAGGCAGCTGCTGGCGTCTCCATCAACTACATGTTCTTTCTCCCTGTATCCTTTGGGTTTCCCACCTAGTTATACTCTGCCCTGCCATAGGCCAAGGCAGCTTTATTCATCAAGCAAAAAAGCAACACATAATTGCAGCATACAGGAGGGCATCCCACATCAGCTATCACCTCCAAGGCCAGTGAAATTACAAACAGATACTACAGTCTTTGAGCCACAGCCAGTCCAGATTCCTGGAAACCCCAGTCTTTTATTAATGTCACACCCCACATGATCCCATTTCAAAAGCACAAAACCAGGCTATGCAGCAGGCCCCAAAGTGGGACAAGCCATGGTCCTCCCCTGTGAACACTGCCACAAGCTGTGAAAACAGAGGACAGGGGGATCCACCCTGCCACTGACTGATCCCACTAAGTCAAAGTGAGCACGGGCATTTCAGAGCAGGGGAGATCAACAGTGAATTGACTGGTGGAAAGGAAAGATGGTTGGCGTGTGTGTGTGTGTGTGTGTGTGTGTGTGTGTGTGTGTGTGTGTGTGTGTGTGTGTGCGCGTGTGTGTGTGTGTGTGTGTGTGTGTGCGCGCATGCGTGCGTGCGTGCGCGTGCGCGCGCCAATGGAACTAAAAATAGTGTGAGGTTTTCCAGAGGCTGGAATAGTGCTTCAGGATGTGGCTACAAGGCATTTTTCACAACAGTTATGGGCCACTCAAAAGCCTGCACGATGACCCACTGCTGTTCCAGACATGTGTGTGCCCACCCCTGCCTCTGCTCATTCAGCACCTCTCTTTCTGGTGCCTTCCCTTCCCCCACAGACTGAGATGCCCACATCCTGAGTTCCAACCACTTTCCAGGCAGGCAACCATTCTCAAACTTTCTCCCCAAAGCACCTCACCACCCAAGGGGAATTTGCAGTAGGAGAGGGCTGTCTGAGGTAGATGCCTGTGGACGCCTCTGCAAGCACACAGTACCCTCTAAACCTGCCTCAGTCGAGAACTCGTGGAGATGTCTTATTTCCCTTCTCTCCCCTGAAGCTCAGGTTTGCTTTTGTACTTAAAAATAAGTTTCTTGTGGTTATTTTTGTTACTCAAAAAAGAGGGCCCCATGCCATCAAGAACCCCTTGGCTAACACTGCCAGTCGGGAGCCCTGCCACAGTGAGGCAAGCCTACTCTATGAACCTCAGTCTCAGAGCTCCTATGGTCCCTGAGGCTCATGGTTGACTTGCCCATCCATTCATTCACTTATTCACTAAGCAAGGAATCAGGGATATGCCATGAAGAAGGCCAGTCCTCCCTGGGTCTCAGTTTATGGAAGAAACACACAAGGAAGCTAGGTGTGATCCATGTCAATGACAAGTGCTCCAACATCACGTAACCACAGGGCTCTGGAAGCCTAGTGAATGAGAGAGCTGGCAGCCCTGGAAACCACTAAGTCCCTTGGCTGTAAAATGGGCACAATAGTTATGCAGGTTAAATGAGTCCTCGTTGGAGCAATGAAAACTGCCTTACCATGGTGCCTACCTGGTCCTCAGTGGTCACCAAGTGTTCCATGTTTCCCTGAGACCTGAGGAATGGCTGACATAGGGGTGTGAGGGTGAAAGGCAATAAACAATAGAAGTATGTGCTCCATGCAAGGGAGCAAGATGCTGACGAACAAACGGTGTGTGTTTCTGCATATTCATTGAGAGAAGTGAGGGTAACATGATCCTCACAAACCTAACCCCTAGCTACTGTTTCCTCATGTCGTCCTGCAGTTGGTACTGAGTGGTAGTTAAGCATCTGTGTTTTCCCAGGAGGAATGACAAGGAGGTGGCAGTGGTGGTCTTTGCCCTGGTGGGATTCTACAAACCTGGGAGAGACTGAAGAGTCTTATTCCTCAGTTCCACTGAGATGACCAGGTCTCCCCGCTTCCCCACGTTTCTGCTGTTAGACTATCACTACTCCTCCTCAGGGGAGGGGCAAGACCATTGGAAAGACCAATGTGGAGCAGGCAAAGAAATGAAGGCCAGGTCAAAGGGCATGAGTCAAAGCTTCAGCAGTGCCACGGGGTAACTCTACAGTTTGGGCACATCACCTGGTCCAGCCCAGACAGCTCGTTGGACTCCTGGTGGAGCAGATACAGAGGACAGGGCATTGATGAGGTGCAGTGAGGTGGGGGTGATGAAGCATCATGGGCTAGGGGTGTCGTTGGCGAGGTACCATGGCTACTCTTACTGGTTCTCAGTGCAACGAAACAGTTCCTGGGATTTGGGGCTTTTAGTGCCTAAACCAGGACAGTCGGAGGCAACCAGACGTGAGTTGGTCACCCTGTAAATCCCACATGGTGGCCCTGGAAATCTATCCTAACTGACTGCCATTGTCTCCTTTCCCACACTCTACCCACTGCCCCTTCAGCCCCCAGGGATTCCATGTGGGGCAAAACCAAGGCAGCCTGGGCATTTGTGGGATCTGGGGTATTACAGTTTTATTCTGTTCTCTGAGAGGTCAGAATGGCGGCACTTATGGCTTCTCATGGTACAGACAGTGACAAAGCAATATATCTCCTCTGTGATCACCACTCTCCAGGAGATCAGAGGGGTAGCACTTACGGCCTCCAGTGACACTGAGCCTACCACTGTCCTGCAAGAGCTCAGTGGGCCAGTCAACCTGGTGTTGGACTGCTTGGACAAAAGGACCAGAGTCTGCAGAAGACCAGGACTCAATTCTGCCCGGACTGAGAAATCTGAGGGTGTCCCCAGGGACCTGCCCAGCTGGGGTGTGCCCTAACTTCAAGATTGCAGCAGGCTCTCTGCCATCCCATCAGAGAGACGTTCTGTGGTTTCAGTTACCAGTCTCCACTTGCATCCTGGTCCAAGCTTGAATGCCAGGCTATATTAGGTCCTGCAAGCCAGTCCTGTTGTTCTTTCTCATTAGCCGCACCAGTGTTTTAAGGGGTAGCAGACGCAGAGATGACGCCAGAAGGCGAGTTTCTCTCCTGTGTGCCCACATGACACCTCCATGAAGATGTCCCATGTGGAGGTGCAAGGGCCATCCCTTCTCCATAGTTGGGACCTGCTCTGAGGCCAGGGATAGACAAATCACTGAATAAGCCTGAGGCCTGTGGGCCTTGTGCTTTCATGTGTGTTTTCCCTCTGCTCCAGCTGTTCTGACATCCGTGACTGTAAGATCATGCTGAACATCTGGCTTCTTGCGGCTCAAGGTGGAAAGACAAAGGTAGGTAGGTCCACACTGTCAAGAGGATCAAACCAAGCACCTTGGAGCAGCTCTTCATGTCTGTCCTGTACCTCTACAGACCCACCAGTAGCACTTCAGTACATGTAAATGACAGTTTCTGTCCTGCAGCCATTCAGTCCCAAACACACACAGGGTTTTGTTAATTATAAACGGTTTGGCCCGTTAGCTCAGGCTTATTATTAACTAGCTCTTACAACTTAAATTAAACCATAATTCTTATCTATGTTTAGCCACGTGGCTTGGTACCTGGTCTCAGTGCAGCGTTCTCATTCTGCTTTCTCTGCAACTGTCTGGTGACTGACTCTCTCTGCCTTTCCTCTTCACAGAATTCTCTTAGTCTGCTGGCCAATCAGCACTTTATTAAATGAATATGAGTAAGCAGGGTACAAGAGCATTATCCCACAGCAAGTATATATGTCTTGTGTTCTATCATTGCCATTTAAGACACATACTGTTTACATAGTGCAAACTCCTCACTATACTTAACCAAGGAAGGGGAGGCAGGATACCCATTTTCCAGATGAGTAAACGGAGACTGTGAATGGGGAGGTGATGTCATCACAGAGATAATGAGTGAGAGAAGGATTGGTGCCTATTTCACAGACCCAGAAGCTTGGCTTATGGTCCAGGCCCCCCTTTCTGAATGGTCTACAGTGCTATCCATTGGCATTGGTTTCCTTTTCTAAATGTATACCCTCTGGAAGGAAGACAGCCCGGAAGCTCCACTATACTTAACTCTTGATCCTGAGCTCTCGGGGCTTTGGGTGAGGACAGGGGAGACACAGGAGATGCTTTCATTGACAGTTCTCTTGTGGTCAGGCCTCTCTTCCTGTCTATTCTTATCTCTCTCTCTCTCTCTCTCTCTCTCTCTCTCTCTCTCTCTCACACACACACACACACACACACACACACACACACACACAGCTGAGGCACATCTAGGATCCGACATGCAAAAGGCCCAAATTCCCCAAGGCCATCTCTGGAATGGGCAAGGAAACAGAAGTATTCATTTGATGAGCCATGAGCTTCTTCTTAATCAATAACAGAGCACAATGCCAATGTGCCCAGGACCATGGCTGTGGAATGACTCCCAAGGGTGGGCAGCAGTTAGCCTAAGGCGAAAGCAGTGGCACAGGAGACCTGTGTCAATGTAGCTCCTTGGGAACAGGGTTGAAGCATAATATTGCTGCAGCCACGAGATTCAATAAGGTTGCAGAGGATGGAGTCACCTATATGTCCTTCTTGATCTCCACAAAGGGAGGACAATGACAAGTCCTTTAACCATAATTCCTATTTCTTCACACTCTATGGGTCAGGACACAGATCACCTACCAGGGATGGTAGGTACATGGGATGTCACCGACTTGCAAAACTTGGCCATGTTAAGTTTTCCATTTACAACCTATCTGTGCTGCTTGGAAACAAAACATTAGAGGATGAATTCAGGATCCTCTTCTTATCATATTATTTAAATTCTATTTACCTCCACCTCTCCCTTCCCTTTTTTCTATAAATCCTTTGCACTCTGCAGCTGAAATCTAGCACGGTTCCCTGGGAGAGATGTTATGGACTTGCTGATCATACGGCCTTTACCGACAGGTGGACTTGGTTAACCAGTGGGTTGGTGAGAACAAAGAGTCTAAAGTAAGAATTAGGTTCAGGAGAATGGAGAAGAGGCCAGTGAAAAGATTCTGGAACCCTACTCTTTTGTTTAGTAAGTGTGTATGGCTCCATTGAGCCTCAAATGGAATGTTCTTGGCTTTGTAGCTTGAGCTGGGGACTTGGAAACAGAAGTAGCCACCTAAGCGAGGAGATGCCTGCTACTCTGAGGTCCGTTCCCTGGGCCAGTTCTTCCTCTGTGCCATCCCAACCAGACTGAGATGCCACTGGTATCAATATGCCAGTCTCTCCTCTGGCAGAGTCTATCATCTTCCACGATGGCTTCAGATGATGGGTGGGCACAGCATGGACAGTGGAAAGAACATCCAGTCCCGCCCAACAGTCCCAGCCAGCCTCGGCATTTCATTAGCCCAATCGCTGTGGTCAGGGGTGGGAATACACTGGCTACAGCCTGGACCTAGCTTATAAGACCACCTTGAAGCCCATCGCAAACTCATGGACTGAGAGTGCCGATTCGTCAGAATCTGTTTGTTGGACCGCTCATCTTTTATTAGTGTGTAAAACACCTGAAAAAAACTTAAAGGAAGAAAGATTTGTTATAGACAATGACTTCAGAGTCTGTAGTATATGGCTGACTGACTCCGCTGTTTTCAGACTTGTGGCAGAGGAAAAGCATCATGACAGAGAGGGTATAGTGGAAAAGCATAGCTCAGCTCATGGTATGTAGGAAGCAAAGAGGAGTTGCAGAAAGGGACCAGGTCAAGATATATCTTTCAAGGGCATTCCCACAGCAACTCACTTTCACCCATAAGACCCACAATTCCACCTACCAATGATGTGCTTAGATTTTGGATCTATCAGTGGATATTGAGACAGAATCCTCATGATTTACTCATCTCTGAAAATGCTCTCATAGCACACCCAGAGATGTATTTTTACTAATTTCCTAGATGTCTCTCAATCCAATTAAGTCAACAATTAAGGTGAACCATGACAGTTTCAAAACATATATAAGAAGTGGGGTTGTTGTATAAGAAAAATTATACTTGGTAGACAAACCATAGCTGGTCACCAGGGAGCATATAACAATGGACCAATTTATATATAGTGCCCATTACACACATGACACTGAAATACAGGCAGAAGGCAGTCATATTACTGTTTTTACCTCTGTTCCTCTGCCCAAGTGTGGGGCAATTTCTAGAAGTACTGCAGAAAAGCTGTGGATATGGAGGAAGCAAAACTGAGTATCCTAGCCCATGAAAAACCTAAGACCTGCAGCCTACTGAAGAAGATCACATGACTGCTCCCTTCCTCTATTTGGTTCCCATGGTCTTTCCACAGGCATGGGACTTGCTCAGACCTCATCTACCAAAGCTGGGACCAGCCATCTTGCCTTCATCAGTAAGGGTGGATTTCCCAAGATCTTCACCACTGTTGCTGGGACAAAAAGCAGGGCACCAGTGCCACTAAGCAAGAATCTTCATCAAGAGGAATCAATACCCATATGACAAGAGAAAATGCCAAATCCAAAGCCTAGACAACTAAAACATAAAGGAGAGAAAGTAGCCATAGAGGCACAGAGATCACCATAGCAACCAAGAATGCACTGTGACTCTGTGAAGCAAGTGAACTGTGAGTGGGACGAGGTGAACAGTGAGGACACAGAGCACAGGCCATAGCTGTCCGCGGATGAGCGAGAAAAGTGGTGAGGAGGTCCAGGACACAGGACGAGTGGCCACTCCAAGTGCCCAGAGCAACACCGGTCATTCCCATGTGCCCAGAGCAGCACTGGCCACTCCTCCCATGAGTCCAGAGCAACACTGACTCTGATGCTGTCCTTCAGCAGGCTCTATAGTGTCTATCGTTGCACACAATAGGAGGCTAGCAAGAAGAACAAACACTGAGCCTTATTAAATGGTCCATGCTCACCCTTGTCTGGTGCTTCCTACCAAGTCACAGCCAACCTTAGAAAATGAAAGCCAGGTTTAATAGCATAATATCACTATCCCCCCCTCTCCCATTCTCCCTCTCCCCCCCTCTTTCCCCTTCTCCCTTTCCCTCCCTCTCTCCATCTCTCTGTCTCTGTCTCTCTCTCTCTCTCTCTCTCACACACACACACACACACACAATGCATGGGCTCTACACCCTTGAATTCTACAGCTGTGGATCAAAAGGTGAAAAACATTCAGAAAATAAACTACATCCATACTAAACATATATGTGTTGCTGTTATTGTTCAAACAAGAGCAGGATATAACAACTGTTTGTGTATCATTAATATTAGTGTTAAGGGTAGTACAGGGAAAAATTAAGGTCCATGGGAAAATTACACAGATTATATACCATTTTATTTAAGGGAATTTAGCAAGCTTAGAATTTGGTATCCATGCAGGCCCTGGAGTCACTTCTTGCAGGTATTAAATGATGGTTTTACATATAAACATGCACACAAGTACATTTGTGTAGCTATATGTGCTGCTGTGCTCTCGAGGTTTGCTCAGAGGATGCCTCCGTGACTTTTCCAGCCTGTTTGTCTCCAGCCCTTCTAGGACTCTGAGCCTGCAGGGCAGTCCTAGCCTTTGCACATTGCCTTTAAGGTTCTTGGATGTCAAAAGCCTTGTGGTGCTATTGAGTTCAATCTTTTTTGTTGTTTGTTTTATATTATTTTGTTTTGTTTTGTTTGAAAAAGGTCTCACCTACAGAGTCCAGGCTGACCTGGACTCTCAGTCCTGTGGCTTTGGCCCACCAAGTATGGGAATTTTAAGAGTGCACATCTACATCTGGCTCTTATCCCTGTGACCAAACCAACCTTTGGGGAATATTTAAGGGTAACATGATTAATAGAAACCCAGAGACAGAAATCAGGGTTCAAACTAAAGGTCAGAAAAGCAAAACAGTCAGCCACTGGCTCTTACCTCTACCTCAGTCCAAAATGGCAATCCTGCCTCCAGGAATCTCAGAATGAGATGTGACTAAGAGCGGTCTCGTCCCATTTTATAATCCTCTCTAGTCCTGGGATTAAAGGTGTGTGTTGCTACTGCCTGGTCTGTAAGGCTGATCAGTGCAGCTGTTTTACTCTGTGAACTTTAGGCAAGCTTTATTTACTAAAATACAAATAAAAGTTACCTGAAGACAGAATTCCTCTGAAGGACAGCAGTGTCCTGTTCCAAAAAGTCATTCACATCTGCCTCTATGTAGTGTGTATGTGTGTGTGTGTGCATGCACATGCACACGTGCGTGCATGCCCTCCCGCCTGCTTTCAGCTTTCTGTACCACTCTTGACACCATGTAGTCCTATGCATAGTCCCAGGCCTGTGCCGTGTGGAGTCATTGGAATGTGCCCAAAGAGAGACCCTTTGGGATACTCTCATGGTTTTGCTAATATAAAGAGCATCATGGGGACTGAAAAGATGTCTTCATGCATAAAGTGCTTGCTGCAGAAGCGTGCAGACCTGAGTTTGGATCCCCTGCACAGACCAATATGAGAGCTAGGCAAAGCAGCGCATACCCATAATCCCAGTACCGGGGAGATAGGATGAGAATCCCTAGACTTCTGGCCACCTGCCCAGCCAAATTAATGCTTTTTGGGTTCATTGAGAGACCCTGACTCAAAAACTAGAGTGGAAAGCAAGAAGTGCACCCAACATTGGCTTCTAGCCTCCAAGTGTGTGTTGACACACAGACACATGCACCTGTACACATATGTGCACACACATGTGACGGTGAATGCAAATAAAATGATCCCACACTAGCTCAGAACTGAGTATAATAAAGGGGTTCTTTATTTAGGGGGAACTCACAGATCACAGGCCTCTGCACGAACCGGGAACAGGAACCAAACCCAGTATCCAGGTGAGAGAGAGAAAAGAGAGCCAATGAGTGGCTCACACCTTTTTGGTACCCAAGGCTACACCCAACCTGGTCCAGCCTCTAAAAGGCCATTGGCTGAAGGTTTCCCATCACAAATGCACGCAAACACCTATATACACTCACACACTAAAAATGAGTGTCAGAGACACCTTTGAACAAGCATCCTGTTTTCTTTCATGCCTTAGTGTTTTTTAGAAGCACAGCAATGAAAACCAATGGTATCGTCAACATAACCCTTTTTATTCATTGCCACGTTTCTTTCTGGGCCCATCATATACAACTATCAATTGTGTATGAGCACACGTATTTTCGGGGTGCCATTCAGAATGCTGGCATTGGAAAACAGACTGGCACCAGCTGTGGCCATCCTGTGCCGCCACAAACTTCCAAGCACTGGATTTTATGATTCTTCTTTTGCACTGTAACTTTATGATTTCCCTTTTTTAAAAAAAATTACTGCTCTATCAAACCTCACAATTCTCTGAGTTATTTCTTATATTGCTGGAACATTGTTTCGTTGGCCAGATGAAAATGAACTCATTTCCTCGTGTGTCAGCCCTCAGCAAGGATATCGAATTCCCCGCATCATAATTAGCCCATCACTGATGTGCAGGATATGAAATTTTTCTCGATTATGCTTTTACCTCTTGTCATTCCCCATTGCATTTATTTCCTTTTGGTGGCTTCATTCTTACTCGTGAATTTCTTTACATTTCCACGCTCATCTTTCCTCCTCGCGGCAGCTCTCACGTCTGTAAAACATCAAAGCCCATCTTCTCTCCACACTGGCATGTGTTCTCTTTGACCCAGTGACAATTCCACTTTTGTCACAAAAGTGATATATAGTCATTATGGGAAAATATTTAAATATATGCAAGAAAAAAATCAGAATAAAATTTGCCCAGAAATGGATTTTATAGTACTTCCCAGGCAGGTTTAAGAAAATGTAGCACTTTTCTCTATACTTAATTAATACTTATAATTAATTAATGAGAATTTTTAATGGCCTGAGTACTGGTATGATGCCCAGGAAGGTTAAAGCACTTGGGATTGCCTGCTGTTGTTAAGCCTGTGGAGTTCATGGTCAGGCGGAATAGCTGTTCCTTTCTTTCCTTTTGTATTTTTTTCTCCCACTGTGCTGGGGGTGGAACCTGGAGCCACACACACACACACACACACACACACACACACACACACACACACACACACACACACACGAGCAGATGCTCTACCATCCCGCTACACCCTTGCCCTGATTTGCTCGTTTCTCATTACAGAATGAAACCATAGAGCGCATATTCCTGAGCAGTGCTAATTTCTGTGTAAGGTCAAATTTTTCTTGTATGGGTGAGTTTTTATATTGTCTATTTTTTATTAGAAATAGTTGTGGCATCCAGAAAGATCTAAAGTCATGCATTGAAAACTCTGTCTTTTATTTACTAATGTTTTAACACTTTTCTTTCTTTCTTTCTTTCTTTCTTTCTTTCTTTCTTTCTTTCTTTCTTTCTTTCTTTCCATCCCAACCACAGTTTCCCCCTTCCTCTCCTCCTAACCCCTCCCCCACCTCTCCTTTTCTACCACCATCCACTCTGTTTCTCTTCAGAAACAGGTAGACCTCCCATGGATATCAACCAGTCATGGTGTATCGAGTTACAATAAGACTAGGTACCTCCTCTCCTATTAAGGCTGGGCAAGGCAACCAGATATGAGGAAAGAGTCCCCAAAGCAGGCAACAGAGACAGAGATAGACCATGCCCCCACCATTAGGATTCTTATAAGAAGATCAAGCTGCACAGCTGTAACATCTGTGCATAGGGCCTAGGTCAGACCCATGCAGGCTCCCTGGTTGTTGGTTCAGTGTCTGTGGGCCCTTATGAGCCCAAGTTAGTTGATTCTGAGGGTTTTCTTGCGGTGTCCTTGACCACTCTGGCTCCTACAATCCTTCACCACCCTTCAAAAGGATTCCCGGAGCTCCACCTAATGTTTGGCTGTGGGTCTCTGTGGGTCTCTGAATTCATTTCCATCAGTTTCTGGCTGAAGCCTCAGCAATAACTAGGCACCCATCTATGAGGATAGCAGAATATCACTAAGAACACTTGTTCAACTATGTTTACAGCAATCTTATCTGTAATACCCAGAAACTGGAAACAGCCTAGATGTCACTCAACCAAAGAATGGATAAAGAAAATGTGGTACATTTATACAATGGAGTAACCCAGACCCAGAAGGACAAACATGATATGTGCCCACTCACAAGTGGATATTAGCTCTAATGTAAAGGATAACTATGCTACAATCCACAGTCCCAGAGAGGATAGGTAACAAGGAAGGCTCAAAGGGGGATACATGAATTTCACCGTGAAGAAGAAAGAGAACAGACATTGTGGGTAGATGGGGGAGGGGTTTGTGGGTGGTGAGAATGGGAACAGGAGAGATCAGATTGTGGGGGTGAAGGGAGAAAATGATGAGAACTGAGGGGCATTTCATGGGTGAGATAGAAGCCTAGTGCAATGAATCTAGGGGGGTGACCCTAGGGAAAACTCAAAGTAATGGGGGACACAGAGCCTGAACCAGCATCTCCCATCTCCTGTAACCAGGTAAGACTTCCAGTGGAGGAACTGAGACACCAACCCAGCCACAAAACCTTTGTCCTGCATTCAAGATGTGCTGTGCTAAAGGTGGGGCAGAAATTGTAGAAGTGGCCAACCAATGACTAGTCCAGCTTGAGACCCATACCATGAGAGTGAGCTCACCTCTGATAGTGCCTGGAAGGCCAGGACCCAGAGTCTGAGGAGCCCAGAGACATAGGACAGAACTAACATGACTGGCAAAAATAAAAATAAAAACATTAAAAAGTCAATGAAATTATTCCTAATGATATTCTGCTAGACTCATAGACTTTAACATTTTTATTTGCCCTGTTTCAGAAATCAATGCTTGGTCCCAGCTCCTGCATTCATATGCCATCATTGTATCTTAAATATATCTGCTAATTGAATGCAGAAAATGTTAAAGCATGACTGTGAGTCAGCTAAAAGAATAAACATATTTCAACAACAACAAAAATACCCCAAATCTCTCACTCTGAAGACAATCGACAGCTTTTGTTGTTAATATGTTTCATGCTGTTCTTGTCTCTATATGATCACATTCAACTAGTATCAGCCAAGTTTCCTCTCTGGAAAAATGAGGGACTGGAGAGGTAGCTTAGTGGATAGAGCACTTGCCACTCAAGTGTGAGGAGCAGAGTTCAAATACCCAGTCCCCACAGACTGCTAGGTAGAGCGTCGCTTCGGCAGCACATATACTAAAACTAGAACGATACCGAGAAGATCGGCATGGCCCCTGCACAAGGATGACACGCAAATTCGTGAAGCGTTCCATATTTTTACCTCAAAAACTCTACCAGAGAACTCCTACAGCTGATAAATACCTTCAGTAATGTGGCAGGATACAAGATCAACTCAAAAAAAATCAGTAGTCCTCCTATACACAAAGGATAAAGAAGCTGAGAGGGAAATCAGAGAAACCTCACCCTTCATGATAGCTACAAATAGCATACAGTATCTTGGGGTAACACTAACCAAGGAAGCAAAAGATCTATTTGACAAGAACTTTAAGTCTTTGAAGAAAGAAATTAAAGAGGATACCAGAAAATGGAAAAATCTCCCATGCTCTTGGATTGGTATGATCAACATAGTAAAAATGGCAATTCTACCAAAGGCAATCTATAAATTCAATGCAATCCCCATCAAACTCCCAACAAAATTCTTCACAGACCTTGAGAGAATAATAATCAATCATCTTTATGTGGTAAAACAAAAACACTCAAGACAGCCAAAACAATCCTATACAATAAAGGAACTCTTGGAGGCATTACCATCCCTGACATCAAGCTCTATTACAGAGCTACAGCAACTAAAACAGCTTGGTATTGGCATAAAACAGAGACGTTGACCAACGGAATCGAATTGAAGACCCGGATATTAATCCACAAACCTATGAACACCTGATTTTTGACAAAGAAGCTAAAATTATACAATGGAAGAAAGAAAGTATCTTTAACAAATGGTGCTGGCATAACTGGATGTCAACCTGTAGAATGAAAATAGATCCGTATCTATCACCATGCACAAAACTCAAGTCCAAATGGATTAAAGACCTCAATATAAATCTGACCACACTAATCCTGATAGAATAGAAAGTGGTAAGTAGTCTTCAATGCATGGACACAGGAGAACACTTTTTAAATATAGTTCCAGTAGCACAGACACTGAGAACAACAATAAATAAATGGAACCTCCTGAAACTGAGAAGCTTCTGTAAAGCAAAGGACACAGTCAGTAAGACAAAAAGGCAACCTACTGAATGGGAGAAGATCTTCATCAACCCCTCATCAGACAAAGGACTGATCTCCAAAATATATAAAGAACTCAAGAAACTAGACATTAAAATTCTAAATAACCCAATTAAAAATGGGGTACTGAACTGAACAGAGAATTCTCAACAGAAGAATTTCAAATGGCTAAAAGATACTTAAGGACATGTTCAACTTCCTTAGTTATCAGGGAAATGCAAATCAAAACAACTTTGAGATACCATCTTACACCTGTCAGAATGGCTAAAATCAAAAACACCAATGATAGCTTATGCTGGAAAGGATATGGAGTAAGGGGAACACTCATCCATTGCTGGTGGGAATATAAACTTGTACAACCACTTTGAAAATCAGTGTGGCGGTTCCTCAGAAAATTGGGAGTCAACCTACCTCAGGATCCAGCAATACCACTCTTGGGAATATACCCAAGAGATGCCCAATCATACTACAAAAGCATTTGTGCAACTATGTTCATAGCAGCATTATTTGTAATAGCCAGAACCTGGAAACAACCTAGATGCCCCTCAATGGAAGAATGGATAAAGAAAGTGTGGCACATCTACATATTAGAGTACTACTCAGTGGTTAAAAAAAAAAAAAGACATCTTGAATTTTGCATGCAAATGGATTGAAATAAAAAACACTATCCTGAATGAGATAACCCAGACCCAAAAATATGAATATGGTAGGTACTCACTCATTAGTGGATTCTAGCCATAAACAAAGGACTTTGAGCCTATAGTTCGTGATCCTAGAGAAGCTAAGTAATAACCCAAAGAAAAACATATATAGATCCTCCTGGAAATGGGAAGCACACAAGATCGCCAGGCAAAAGTTGGGAGCATGGGGGTGGGGTGGAATGGGGGAAGGGAAGAGGGAGAGAGAGAGAGGGGAGAAGGAGAGGGTTGGGGAGAGCTTGGAGGAGTGGGATGGTTGAGATGGAAGAAGGATAGATATGGGAGCAGGGAAGGAGAGATCTTAATTGAGAGAGCCATTTTGGGGTTGGCAAGAGGCTTGGCTCTGGAGGGGTTCCCAGGAGTCCACAGGAATGACCCCAGCTAGGACCCTGGGCAGTGGAGGAGAGGGTGCCTGAATTGGCCTTGTCCCATAGTCAGACTGATGACTATCTTGAATATCACCATAGAACCTTTGTCCAGCGATGGATGGAGATGGAGACAGACACCCACATCGGAGCACTGGACTGAGCTCCCAAGGTCCAGTTGAAGAGCAGAAGGAGGGAGAAGATGAGCAAAGAAGTCAGGACCACGAGGGGTTGGTCCACCCACTAAGACAGTGTGCCTGAGCTAATGGGAGCTCACCAAATCCAGCTGGACTGGGACCTAACGAGCATGGGATCAAACTGGACCCTCTGAATGGGGCTGACAATTGGGACAGACTGAGAAGCCAATGATAATGGCACTGGGATTTGTCTCTAATGCATGTACTTACTTTTTGGAATCCTATTCTATTTGGATGCATACATTCCTAAGCCTGGATGTAGGGGGGAGGGCCTTAGACTTCCCACAGGGCAGGGTCCCCTGCCCTCTCTTAAGACTGGAGGGGGAGGGAGGGAGGGGGAGTAGAGGAGTAGGAGGGAAGTGGGAGGAGGGGAAGAAGTGGAAATTTTGATTGGTATTATTTATAAAGTAATTAAAAAAATTTAAAAAAAGAATGCTAGGTAGAAATGGGACCACCTGCAATCCCAGCACTGAGCGGCATGGATGAGAAATCACTAAGTCCATCTGGTTGGCAGTCTAGTGGAACCCAGTGAGTTCTGAGGTCAGGGAGAGATACTGACTCTGTAAAGAAAGTAAAGAGCATTTGGGGAAGGTAGCAGACATGGATGGATGGCCTTCACATACATATGAACACACATGCAGCCACACACATGCAAACACACATATACACATGCAGTAAAAAGAGAAATGTTCTATAAATATCACATGATCTATAATTGTTCCAAGTGGATTTGTTTTCTCTTTAAATATGTAAAATGGTCCACTATATAAATGCCTCAGGGTTCGTGCTCTATTTTGGGTAAGACTTGGCTGTTTCTAGTTCCTCTCCATCTATTCCAACACACGCTTACAGTGTGTTACCACAGCAGTCTGTGTATCCTCTCCATCAGCGACAAGGCAGGGACTAGGTCTTTTCACCCTGGGAAGGTAATAAGGGAAATAAATGCACAGTGAGAGCTAATGGACAGTCACTGGTGCCACCAGGCAGCTGCTTACAGCAGACACGGCCATAAACTCTCTCTAGGTGATGCATTACTAGGTATGTGCACACATACCATTTTACAGATGAGTAATTAAGATGTGGAGCAGTCAAGAAACTCATTATGAGTTCCCTTTGCTTCCCTTTATTTTACGTTTTTTCTCAGAACTTACACCCAGACCGGCTGGGCGGGGAGCCTGGGACAGTGGTGAGTGGCTCTGGGCATTTTCTGTCACAAGTCCTGGGGACCATGGGGTATGGACGGTGAAGGATGGGTGGTAGCGAGGTAGAGATCTCTACAGAGGACTCTTGAGTATCTCTGCCCTCCGCAGAATCCCCTCTCCAGGCAATCCTATACGCTTTTTTAAGGGAGCATACATGATTCTTCAGGCAAAGAAAGAGGAGCCTTATGGAGACAGAATAGTGTCTCATCCAGGAGATGGTAAAACCAGACTAGGATCCAGAGCAATGAAAGCGCTGACCTGTTCCAGGAGTCTAGTTTGGGGGTGTTTCATTAGAAACCCACTAGGCAAAATGGGTCTTGCGCTCATCCAGTCCACCCTCTCGCTCTACTGGGTCACACAAGGTCTTCCAACAGGCTGCAAGAGAGAGCCTAAGAGTTCAAACCCCTGTTGTGAATTCCCTTAAAGCACTGGCTCTGAGGGCTAATGAGGGTCCCACACAAACCTGACAGTCCAGCCCATTCTGCCTACAATAGTTTCCTAAGAAAAGACCTCCCAGTTCCTGGAATAGAGAGGAAAAGACCAGCAACACAAGCATACCAATGTGCCCAGTGCCACACACAGCTGCCCAGTGCCACACACAGCCGCCCAATGCCACACATAGCCTAAGCCTCAAAGACCAGCTACTTCATGTCCAACTTACACCTGAGGAAACTGGAGCCACCTTTTCAAAGTAAAAAACCAAAGCTACATGGCAGGACCTAGATTTCAAGTCAGGTCTTTCTGATCCTGAAACTGAGCTTTAAAATGACTGCCTCAGAAATGCAGGTGTGCTGTTTAGGTTCTATTGTTAATCTAACACAACCTGGAGTCACCTGGGAGACTCGCAGTGAGGAATTGTCTGGATCAGATTGGCCTGTGAGCATGTCTCAGAGGGATTGTCTTAATGGTTACTTGATCCAGCCCATTGTGGGTGTCACTGTTCCCTAGGCAGGGGATGCTGAACTACTTAAGAATGAGAAAAGCCTGCTGAGTAAGCAAGCATGAAGGATATGTTCATTTCTCTCTACTCTTGACTGTGAATATTATGTGATGGACTGCCTTGGGTCCCTAACTAACTGCTATGACTTCCCTCGATGGTGAACTATTAACCTGGAATCAGAATCCAGATAAAATCTTCCCTCCCCCAGGTTGATTTTTTTCAGTTTTGTGTCATGGCAACAGAAATGAAACAAGAATACCATTCCCTCTCAAGCCCGAGCACCTCTCTGTAGGCTCTTGAGAAGGTCATCCCATCCAATCAAGTCTCAGAAGAGAAAGGATTAGGTGCAGGCAGAGAAGCAAGTATAGAAAGCTATGGGAAAGGCTTGTCCTGGAGCAATGAGTTGCCTGGTTGTGGGCAAAGTAGACAGTATGTACCACAGGTTCCCTAAAGTCATTGAAAACAAATGACTATTCTTGAGGAGTCTAGACAAGCTGGCACTGCAGTAAATAAGATGAGACCCAGATGTGTGGCTTATCAGATCCCAAGAGGAGCCCTGGTCAGTGACACTCTGCAGATATGTTTGCCCTTTCCAGCCAATCATGACCATGCAGAGTGTGCGCTGGAGTTCTCTGAATATCCCGCCCACATCCCACCTCCATTCCACCTTACCCACCCACACCACTGCCTGAGAGCAGGTAAGGTTGCAGAGGATAGGAAACAGGAGGGAAAGGGGGGAAAGGGGGGAAAGCAGCTCTCTGACCAGTTTTCCACATCTCCAAGGCCAACTCGTAATTCTCCAAGGGGAGTTTTGCTTTTAGTCACAAACAGGGATCTCTGAGACCAGGAAGTGCCCTGAAAGGTGGCTGTTCGCAGAAGTGGGTACTGTGGTTCGGGCAGTGACAGTTCTAGGTCTGCACAGAGATTGGCACTGCCAGCTGGGTGACCTCTGCAGGAGGAGGGGCCCCGGGCTTCCCTGAATGTCATCACATCAGCCCCCTAGAGAAGCCATTAGCATCTCTAGCTTGGGTGATTGACATACACTCCTCATCAGTTCCCACCCAGCAGCCACAACGATTGTTCCAAACAAATTCGATCATTTCTCTCTCTCATCTAAAAAGATCCCAATAGCTCCCACCACCTCCAGGATAAAATCTTTTATTGGCAGCTGCCTGGTCCGGCCTGCACCCTCTCTGTTCACTCTTCCATGAGTCACCTGAGCTGGGTACTGAAAGGCTGACCCTGGGTGCTTTCTGTCCTCCCTGAGTCTGCAGTGCGGGCTGCCTCCAGCGGATCCGTGTGTGTTAGCAAAAGAGGCAAGAGTGGAGAGCTCTGCTTCTCTCCCTGCCCAAAGGCAGCCTGGCTAAGGCCTCCCATCAGTGGTGCCGGCCAGCACCTTTCTTGCAGACTCAGTAGAGGTAGTTTGATCCGCAACTCTCTTGTTCATTCCTTTGGGCCTAAGGATGCTGAATGCCCCCTACTCCCACTGACCCTTAGAGGTGTCTCTCAACCCTGCCTGCACCCCTTCTCAGTGTACCATCTGTTTTCTGCTCCTGATCCAAATTGCAAAAAGAGGACTCCATTTCTAGCTTTGACCATGATGGAAAGAGCGCTAGCAACTCCAGCAGCCTGGTCTCCCTCTTTCCCTGGAATTCCTTGTAGCTGGAAAACTCTTCGCTTTCATAGAAAGCAGGGAAGTGTGGGTGCTAAAGAAAATGGCACTGAGAACTAGTGTCCACCTGTCCAAGATGCTCACATCCGTCTCTGCTGACCTAGCTCCATGCTGTTACCCTGGTCAAGGACAACTCTCTGGCCATGGGAGCCTGCTCTAAGCTTGGGAAGGGGCTCCTTGAACTTAGAATCGGTGAGCCAGTTTCACGCTCCCCTGGATCTCCCTTTGCAACATCCTCCTGCATGTCCACCTTCAATATTCTAGATCTTTCAGCCCAGACAAGCCAGGTGGCCCTGTGTATCCACACACATGGAAAGCACATGAACACTCAGACTCATTCATACAAGTGCACTTGAGTATACACACACCCATGTATGACCATGTAATCACACACATACACTCATACACACTCACATGTACACACATACACAGGCAAGCTCAGCCCACATCTGCCAACCACATCACAATTCCAACCCTTAAGAAGTACAGTGCTCCAGGAGTATCTGTCCTCCAGAAGAACAGGGCCTTTCCCTACATGTGCCTCACCCAACAGCGACAGGAGAGAACAGATTTAGAATTTTATACCATCTTAAAATGGATTGGCAGAAAAGCCTCCCCACAGAGATCCCTGAGCCAAGTGTCCCTGCAAATGTGGGTCACTACAGTTTGTGAAACACAACACACCATGTCACCAAAGGGACCTGTCAAAATTACATTATATGGACTGAATATACTGTATTTGTGTAGTTAGGAACACACATACACACGCACCACCACCACCTCTTCCTCCACCACCACCACAACAACAACAACAAAATTTAAAGAAAAAGAGGCCATGAATTTGAAACAGCAACAAAAAAGCAAGGAGGGGTGGTGCATGGAAGGGATTGGAGGAGGAAAGGGAAGAGGGAAATGATTTAATTACAATCAAAATTTATTTTGAAAGACACTATATAAGTAATAAGTAGATGAATCAATAACAGGTGACAAGTAGTGACAGGTGGATGAGAGACCTAAAGTTGATGCTTTATGATGGATGTTTGATAGATAACGTATGGATACCTAGATACATGGGGAGACCAGAGACAGATTTAATTAGCTCCACAGAACACATGTCAAAATAACACTAGACCAATCGATGAGTTTCTTTTTTGCAAATCCCCCAAAGACATGGGCTCAAGGTCACATAGCTAGCCAATAGCAAAATTAGAACTAGAAACCCAACTTCCTGATAGTACATCTACTTTCTTTTCAACAGACCCTGTTTCTTTTCCTGTGTCGAACTCCAAATCCCAGGATTCTGATGATTGAAGGGACTGATCTTATTTCCAAACTAAACCCTGGTGTTTGTGACTCTGTGCAGTACCGTGGCCTGGTGTTCATTACAGGTTCATCCTTTCCTGAGGATGCTGCTTATGACTGCAGTGACGTGGCCTGGCTCCCGTTACAGGTACACCCTTTCCTGAGGATGGTGTTTCTTTGCAAGACAGACTCTTGGGTCCACTTGGAGATTGCTAGAGCCCAGGGTATGGTAAATGAGCCCTAGTTCTGTAGGGTCCTGGGATCCTGGATAAGGAAGACAACCTTTTCAACAGATATCTTGAGTAGGGACAGGAGCTGGCTTTGCCAACCCCAAGCACGGACTGTTGAAATCAAAGCCAAGGTCTTGGCTGGGCCTAGAGGGCCATGACCTCACAGCTTATCGGCTAGAACTCAGCCAAGACTCAGAGCCCAGCCCTCACCTCCTCTCCACACCTCTCCTTCTTCCGTGCCCATTTCTCCCCCGGCCACGCTGCCACTCTTCTATAGCCTTCTAACAAGCCACATGGACCCATCTTGTCTTCTTCTGCAAGTCTGAAGCTCACTGAGGGTGGTGAAGTCTCTTCTGCTAGCTCCCACAGGAGCAAAGGCTGCCTACTCAGTGCACGCATGAAAGGAGAGCCGCTGTACAGCACCCAGCACGGTGCCTGGTGCAGAGCAGGCGCAGGCCGGTGTTGGGTATTCTCAGCAGCCTTCCACAGTCCACAGCCAAACAGAATCTGTGTATAGATAGGAGGTAACTGACAGGGAGTCAGGGCAAGACAGGGGTGGAGTAAGCCTGGGATGATGCCTAACTAGCCAGCTCTCAGGATCTCTGCTTAGGCAGTGTGGGAGCTGAAGGGACTCGAGCCACATCTGGGCTCTCAAATGCAGATTAAATTGAGTCATGGAGAAGGGAAAGTCTGCCATCTTACCTGAGCCCTTGAACAAAGCCTTGTGGGAGGTGATTGTGCAACTGCCCAAACTAAAATGAGGGTCTTACCCTCCCCGAAACCCATTGCCCTCACAGCAAGGAATCTGGTCAGACCCAACAGTTTTATAGCCCAAGAATACTGCATGAAATAGTGTCAACACTCTTGGCTCAGGAAAGAACCAGGGACTACGGACAGAAGATGTGGGGCCATCTCCAGTCTTCCCCCCACTCACCCCCACATACACCTTCAGAAACTGTGGCTTGAGCCCTTTAAAATGAACAAGTCCAGCTGTGAATTCAGATGCCCAGGAGTCCAGCATGGGCTCCAGCCCTCTTGTCCTCATTTTCTAGACTGAAGCCATTTCTAAGGCTTCTCTGCTAATGTATTGGATGGGAGATGCCACAATACCAGACCCTCCATACACACCACTGCCTTCACTGTTCCCTCTAGGCAGCAGCTGGCCTCTGGGGATACAAGCAAGACAAACACCTACTCAGCAAGCAGGGCAGATTAAAGCCGATGGTGAGCTAGGTGTCCATCTGTCTCTATGCCTGGGTCATACAGCTCTGGTCCTGGAGGCCTGCCAAGCTGGCCTATGGTCTGGCACTGTTTACCTTTAGGGCAATGGGTGCCCTAGAATAGAGAGACTGCAGTCTGGGTGAGGTAGAGTGGGAACAGGCCTCAGTAGCCAACCAGGGAGCCAGCCTTGGTGCCACAGCACCGGGGGTGATTTGTGAAGCCCCTGAACAAGGGTTACAGGAGTCAAGTGCCTGCCTTCCCTCCTGTCTTGGAAAACCCCAGATGACTACAGGACTCCTCTAAAATCCCTTTGCCTTCCTCTCCCAGGCTCCCCAGTCCTGGGTCTCCTCCCAGGGCCACCTACTGTCCATCCTTGCACACACCCCTTCACTGTAGGCATGATGCTGCCAGTGCATGCAGAGAGCACTTAGCATCCACTTCTGGAGCATGCAGAGTTGGTCATACAAGCTACAGGTGGCTGTACTTACAAAATTTTCTCTCCCTTCAAAAGCACATTCTGACATTTCTATTTATCCCTCAAACCCTCTCTCTCCTCACCAAGGTTTCTCCACGCAGCGGCCGCAGGAGGCCTTCCTCACAGTCATACATAGGGCCCAGAAGCTAGCTCCCTACCTCAGGGCAGCTTGAAGCCAGTGCTCCATCATCTACACCTGTGGGATCCCAAGCAAGTTATTTCCACAGGCGTGCCTCCTCAGCTGTGGGATAAGGTGGGATTGCCAGCTTTCTAAGGCTCTTCGCACGCTAAAGTACTACGATCTATAACCTTCTTTGTGAGGGTCTTGAACCCTCAGAAGCGAAGGGCAGATGTTGACCTGAGAGACATACAACAAGGATGCATGTTCTGGTTAGAAAATCTAAGCCGCCAACTAACACAGCAGGCTCCTCTAGCAAGCTCTGGGGTAGCTACCGCATTGCTATTAGCCCATTTTACTGTACAATGTACTTTTTCAAGTGTATTCCAGACTTTTGTATATACACACCACACTTTGGGATAGATAAATGCTTTGAGGAAAACACATATTTTGGGGCATATAGACACAGTAGGGTACATGCATACTGCACACTTTGGATACCTATATTGTGTGTACAATGCACTTATATTCAGAGGAGTGTCAGCAACACAACTATGGAAACTCTGGGGTTAAGGGCACAGACTTTCCAAGCAGATGAAATGGAATATAATGAACGTACACACCATTTAACCCTAGGTAAGCCAGTTGTACTCTGTTTCTTCACCTGTAAAATGGGAGTAACAGCAGGACTCACCTCACAGCGCTCTTGGAAAGATTCAAGAAGGCAATGCCTACAACAGTCACAGCATGGCTGGCATGGAAGGAACACGTTTGCAGTTTGTTACTTTGCAGGAGTGTAGAAACAACTTACAATTGTAGGTTATAGGGAATCCCAGAGTTCAAACACTTGAAACTTCAATTACCAGACAGGAGAGCCACTTAATCCATGTTTATTTCACATTTGATCTGTAAACTTTATTTTTTTAAAAAAAAAATCCACTGTCATAAGCAACAAGTGCTGACATTTAGTTTTTCTTTCGTGAAATCCGAGCACAAGCCTTCCCTGTCCACCTAAAATAAGTAGAAACCCTGCTGTAAACAAAGTCTCTGCCTTCCTCCCTGACTCTGGCAATTCATTAGTGACATGATCTCAGCCAGAAAAGCAGGGGGAAGGGAACACTTTCATACTAAGAGCTCCTGGGGTTGGCGCTGTACAGTGTGGCAGCCCATTTGTCTTCTCACTGTTTACCTTGTGCAAATTGTATCAGGTTTGTTTCTTCCACATAATTTCCACTCCTGTGTGGCTAAAATCAGCAGCTAGAAGATTCCCTCTTAGATGGCTCTTTCTGGGGGAGGGGGCGGCACACATACAATGTAGAAACATACATATTCTTCTGCAAGCCTTGGCCCCAGGGTAGTGGGGATCCACAGAGTCCGTTTCAAAGTGAGTTACTGGGGCAAGTGGTGCCTCAGAAGATAATGGCTTCATACACAGGGCTGATGCAAGGCGGAAGGCTCATTTCCTTCTGTCTTGGTCCATCGCTCTAATATTTACATAGGAAAAGGCAATTATGCTGTTAGGCACGGGCCGGGGGGGAGGGGGGAGGAACATGAACAAAAACCCTTTCCCTGTTAGGAAATCTCAAAGCAGGTCTGTGACCAAGGGACTGTCACCAGTTACTGGTAAAAAGCACTGAGAGCGACGTAACACTAGAAAAGGGCTTGCATCGCGAAGGAGCTTGGTCTGGACCAGGTAAGCCACTGGAGAGCATCTCCACGGCCATGAGTTCAACATCACACCAATGCCAACACTGAAGACTTCAAAGTATGATATCAAAAATAATGTATATTTACAGTGGGGGTGGGGAGGGCAGGCAGGGCTGCCCCAAATGGTTTTTTTAAAGGGGGGGTGGTAATTAGCCCGGGCTAGGAAATCTTGGTTCATTAACCCTTTGGCAGCCATGCCTTCTCTAGTACTGTGCTTGCTCTGAAGAGCTTGGGAAAGTCAGACTGGTGGAGAGGGTGGCAATGTCACTAGGAAACAATACTGATCGGGGTAGCCCACCAGACAATGGCTGTGCGTGGGGAGCAACTGAAACAACCACCCAAAGGCGCATGTGTCCCTCTCAGCCAGAACTTTACACAAATAACTAAGGGTGCCCTCAAAGACCACAGGGCTCCCCTCCTAGTTAGATAACACATGGAGCAGGTAGGTCCTGGGTTTCAGAATGCAGGAGCTGCATGCATAGACGCGCCCCCTCGAAGCCCGGGCCCTGCATCGAACAAGCGTCTGTAAGCAGGGCACATCCTACTCGCTCACACGATGCGCTTTCTGTCCCCACGGCAGAGGATCTTCTTGAAGGCGCGGCGGAAGTCGTGGTTGAAGATGGTGTATATGACAGGATTCAGCGAGCTGTTGCAGTAGCCGAACCAGAAGAAGAAGTTGAAGAGCTGGTAGGGCACGGGGCAGCCAACCGCTATGAGTGTGTAAGTGAAAAAGAACGGGAACCAACACACCACGAACACGCCGATGACCACAGCCAGCACGAACGTGAAGCGCTTTTCGCGGTTCTGCCGCCCGCGCCAGCGCGACGCTTTGGCGCCGCGCTCCTCTCCAGGCCCGGACCCAGAAGTCCCAGGCCCCGCGGCCCCAGGCCCGCGCCGAGGCAGACTGTCCCCCGGCTTCACCTGGCTCGCCCGGGTCTTGCCCTTGGCCCGGGGACCGCGCTCGGGTCTACGGGGTCCCGGGGGCCGCTCGGCATGCTCGGACGACGAACTCTCCTCTAGGTCCAGCGCATCCCCGTCGCGGGGCCCAGCGGGCGCGGGCTCCCCTGGGGCACCGTTAAGCTGGGTGGGGAGAGGCTCGGCCTCGGCGCCCGCGGGGCCCGCTCCGCGTTCCGGGCCCAGGCCGTTGGGCCTGCGATCGGCGCCCCCAGGCGGCGCGGAACAAGCGTCCGGACCCCGGCGGCTGGGCGGCACGCGGGTGCGACGCTTGGCGATCTGATAGATACGCACATAGACCAGGATCATGATGAGGCAAGGCGCGAAGAAGGAACCGATGGACGACGAGATGACATACCACTTCTGGTCGTTGATCTTGCAGCTCGGTTCGGCCGGCTGCTGGCCGCCGCCAGCGCCCTTTTTCTCTATGGAAATGAGGGGCGGGAACGAGATGACTGCCGAGATGACCCACACGGTGACGATGATGGCCTTGATCCGGCGCGGCGTGCGCTTCAGGTTGTACTCGATGGCCTGTGTGATGGACCAGTAGCGGTCCAGGCTGATGGCGCACAGGTGCACTATGGACGACGTGCAGAATAGCACGTCGAGCGCCAAGTAGATTTCGCACCACACCTTACCAAAGTACCAGTAACCCATAACCTCGTTGGCCAAAGAAAAGGGAATGACCAGCGTGGCCACTAGGATGTCCGCTGAGGCCAGAGACACCAGGAAGAGGTTTTGGGGCGCTTTAAGTGCACGACTGGTGAACACTGCAATAATAACAAGCACGTTGCCAAACACTGTGAACAGCATCAACAGGCCAGCCAGGCACACCAGAGTCAGTGTCACCTGCAGGGAGTAAGGGGTGGCCCGGGTACCTCCCCCGGGCGCCTCAGTCCCGTTCCAGCTCGTGTTGCCGGAGTCCGGCTGCAGGGAGCCCATGGGCGCAAAGCTGCCCTCGGCCAGCGGCTGCTCCTGGCGGAACATGAACGCGGGTGCCGGTTCTCCTGGGCCTGCTGCCAGCTGCCTTCCGGCCCCAAGTCCGTGGGTCCTCCTCTTCCTCCGGCGCGCGGACCGTCCCGCCGCGCCTCACATAAGGAGCCCAGGCCCAAGCTGGGGGACCGCTAGTGGTCCATGGACTAGTGCCCGCGAACTGGCACCGGCTGGTCCACCGCTCCGGGTGGGCGCCTTCTCTCTTCCAGCTCCCCAAACACAGCCAAGTTTTTTTCTAAGAGGCAGAATAGAGTAGGGCCAGCTAGCGGTTAGAAATTTAATTCTTCAAGAAAAAAGGAAAGAAATCATCGGTGGCCTGATGACTTGGAAAGATGTCAGAAAATTATACAAATGTATTTAAATAGACAGCTATACCTTGACTCTTGAGCTGAGAGAAAGCAGGAAGTCTTACCCCAAAAGGCAGCTGAGGGGTGTTGGTGAGGGTTCAGGGTCCTAGGTCGGTCTTCTTATACCCTCGAAGCGATTTCCGATTCTGTCGCTGCCCCCCAGGCGCGGTGGAGCGGGCTGGGCTGGACCTCCGGCGAGGGCGCGGACTCTGCTTTCTCTTGGAGAGCCACGGAACTTCCAAAGTTGTGCGCCCTGCTGGGGCTGGGACGCAGTGCACGGAGCTCGGGGTCGGCGGCGGCGGGATGAAGGGTGTGGGGTCCGCATGAAGGCACCCCACCCCTCGTCCTCAGGGCCAAGCTAGGTGAGCAATTGATTCTCCGGAAGCCGAGGCCGAGGCAAGG
Organism: Ondatra zibethicus; assembly: GCA_004026605.1. Lineage (NCBI taxonomy): Eukaryota > Metazoa > Chordata > Mammalia > Rodentia > Cricetidae > Ondatra > Ondatra zibethicus. Next base: position 39,813 of record PVIU01008549.1, read on the forward strand.
GTGGCTGCTAACCGCCAGTTGGGTGGGCTCTGAGAGCAGCAGACTCGGCGGGGGTCCGAAGACCGTTGGAGTTTTAGCAGGACTTGGGGCTGAAGGCGCTGGGGTGGCTGGGCGGCGTGCACCGGCTGCTGGGCGTCTGCACAGAAGCGCTGCTCCGCCGCTCTACGGTGCACTGGTTTTATAGTCCCAGGATGAAGCCGGCGTTGCCGAGCAGCCAGCGTCAGCCCCCACGTGGGAAGCCGACCCTCCTCCGCCCCTCGCGCCTCCCCTACTCAGGTCTAGAGCCTGCACCCGCGTCGGACCCCAGCGAGCGCTGCCTCGTAGGCTGTACTGGCCTTTTGGAAAGGCGGGTACCGTGAACAACGGGCTTTAAGAGAGAGCCTAAGGAGTGGGGAGCGGCCCCTGCTGGGAGTTGGCCGCGCAGCTCCGGGCAGGCCAGGAGACAGTAACACCCAGGAGTACACGGACCTAACTGGGTTCTAGCAGGAAAGGGTACCAGGGTGCTGGGACCCGAATTAGGAGACGCAGCCGCAGCGTCGTGTAGGGGTCGCTGGCGAAGCAGCCCCGCCCCAGCCAGGCAGGTGCTCCTGGTGGCGGGGACGAAAGGGATCCTGGAGAGATAAGCATGTGCAGGTTCCTATGGAACCGCTGAAGCGGAATGGACAACACCCACGCGCGAGAGGACCAGGCCTGACTTATTCATACTTGGGGAAGAGAAAGCCACATATCCTTGCAGCCATAGAGCTGTCTGCGGGACGTTCGTGGGCTGGGGTCTGCACTGCGCCCCCTTGAACGGCAGTGGGGAGGGGTCCTGCGCGTAGGCCCTGAGCCGTGACAGAACGAGAGCGCACTGACACCTGCTGGCCGCTGAACGTCACGGCTGGGAAGCGACTTGAAGCTCCAGGCTCCAGTTTCTAGTCCTTTCCTATATCTTGGGGCAAGTCTGGATCTAAGCTCAATAGAAAAAACAAAAAGAAACAAGATTTTAAACTGCACTGTATCATGTTGCAGAAATCTTCGAGTTGTATGTGTCTACCTCTGACGAGAGTGAGGCTCGAACCTTCTACAGATGATGAGGGAATTCTGCGCCCTCCTCTCTGTTGGCTTTAAACTGCTGAGAACCCTTAAGCATTTGTTGAGGCACAGATATTTTATGAAGAGCTAGAAAAGAGGAGCGTCAGGACATCATCAGTAGATGTAAGCCTTAATCATGCTGTTTTAATCCGTACATTTTGTGTGCGTGTATTATAGCAACACACTGTAGTCCACAAATGTACACAATTATGTGTTAATCAAAAATGTTTTTGTTTATGGAAATAGAAATATTAACTTCCCTGATTTGGTCACTGCATGCTGTGCATAATGCTGAATTAACATACAGCATCTCACACATTTATACAATTAAAAGAAAAAAATTTAAGTTAAACTTCACCCCACTTACATGTACCTTTTCCTCACACCCCCAGCACACACACACACACACACACACACACACACACACACACACACACACACCCTGCACAACATCTTTCAGTGGGGGCAGGGTGCTAGCCAAGGAAGAGGGGGTATTTACATGCTCTCTCTGATAAGAATGAAGGAGCATGGGAGTTGGTCGAGGTTTCCAAGCATGCTGGATGTCAGTAGCGCAGGGTTCACTATGCCATCTGCATTCCAGATGACCAGCAGACAGATAGTGAAGGCAGGAGAGCAGGAAATGTCAATAGGGTGGCCATACGACCTAAAGAAACATCTGTCATACTTCAGATATTACTAAATCAAATGCCATATGCTGTCATTCAAGCCCAGATTCCAAGCTCTGAAATTACAGTGCAGGCTCAGGTCTGGCTGAGGACTGCGGGCTAAATGAATGACCTTGGCCATCAGTTCTAACTCCAGCTGATGGTTTCATCCCTGACCAATAACATGATATTTGATGATGCTACTATTTCTCAGATGTCTCATTTGAGTTCAGCAACTTTACTCCCCAATACTTCCCCCAGTAGAGAGCCTCTGCTCCTGTTTTCTTGCTGAGACTTTTTCAGACTCTCAAGAAAACAAAGAAGGCTAACTTAACTGTCCCCTCTCTGTTGAGACTCTGTTCCCTGTCATCTCCTACGTCTCTGCTCCAAGCCTCTTGGCAAGACATTGTAAATGTGTTCATTTGGAAATGTGACTGAAAGTGGGCAGCAGGAAGTATCCAAATTATGTGAAGGTTTTTATAAAGCCAATTAAAGCTACAAAAAAGAATGAGCTCAGGTTGAGAATCGCAGCCTGGATCGCAGATGTGCAGACCCCACAGGAGCTGAGGCAGATCACATAACGGAGTTGTCATTGGTGGCTTGAGGGAGATCCCTCCCTAGACATACCCATGAAGGTCTATAACTATTAGTAAAAATAAATAGCAAAATACCACATCTGAGCACTGGCCACAGGCCAGGCACAATGCTAAGCAGTTTATATGATATATATTATTTTGTCCAATCATTTGCTTATATAAATGGGGAAAACAAAGGTCCGAAAGGCTAAGTACATTGTCAGCCATTTACTGGGCTGTTTCCTGAATGTAAGCCCGAGAATTTTCCACCACCATTCCACCAACTGAGGCTCTGCCCTCAGAAGACCGGCAAAGACTCATCCAGAGAATGTTGAGCTATGGGTGCTGCTCAGGGTGGGGGTCCTTCACTAGCATGTACAACCATGGGTTCAATCCTCCACACCACTGTACAACCTGAGTAGGGCGGTGCATTCCTGTAACCCAGTACTCGGGAGATGGGGGCATGATGGTCACATAAAGGCTTTGACTCTGTCAGAAGGAAGGCTTTTGGGAAGTTCTAAGTGCCTCTAACCCGGGAGATGACCTCCAGCTGTGACCACCACAGTAGGGCACACGTGGGGCAGTGTTGTCACTCACTCTACATCTAATGCTCGCTGTCCTGACACAGCATCAGGCAGAGTCTATGGGAGACAGGACATTTCTCATGCTCTCTGATAGAGAGCATAAAGAGGTGAGAACCCTTCTTCCCCAGGTATCAGTATTAACTTGACTAAACCTACTCACTCACGCACACAGAAGGCTCAGGCCCACACACTCACACACATGGGGGGCTTACCTTTTATTCCTAGAGCACTCCTGAAGGATGCTTACAATCACATTTCTTGGGGTAGGGATGTCTAGTTTGCATGAGGCCCTGGGTTCCACACCCAGGACCACCAAATAAATATTCTGGAACAGACCCCTCAAGAATGCCAGTTCACTAGGATTGAGGTGGGGTCTTAGTACTAGCATTTTAACGTAAATAATTTAGTAAACACTACAGATAGCGCACACTAACCACCTTCTAAATGCTCATGAAAGAATGAATTCCGCATCTGACCGAGCTGCCAACAACTAGCCCACAGTAGCTAGTAGTCCCAAATCAGGGTCCAGCTACACACGAACTAATCCATGGATATAGGTATAAGACCCTCTCATTCTTTGTTTTTTAATTCCCCCCAAACATTTTAGTTGGCAGAGGTGTTCAAATTGTGTCAATTAGATGACTTGCTAAAAAGTGGATACTACTTAAGCTAAATAATATTTGTCCTCGAATTACATTGGGTTTCAATGTCAAACAAGACCCAAATGTTCCTTGGTTTCTCAGTCCTACTGTTAAAGCTTGATTTAAAAAAAATGTTTGTCAACAGCTTGATCTTAAGCTGGAAGCATTATTTTGGAAGATTGCGGCTATGCAAAGAAGTGAGAGACTTAGCTGAAGGAGGGAAGTCGGGGGGGGGTGGAGGGGGAGAGATGCCTTTTGCTTTGGTAAAGCTTCCCACAGGCCCAGCCATGTGTTTGAACACTTGGCCCCAGTTGACAGTACTGCTTAGCAAGTTGTGGATCCTTTAGGAAGTGGAGCTTCATGAGAAGTGAGTCATTGGGGTTTTATAGCTGGGCCTGACTTCCTGTTCACTCTGTTCCTTGATTGTGGGTAATGTGACCAGGACAGCAGTCTCTTGCTCCTGCTGCCCACCATGAACTGTTCAACATCGAACTATATGCCAGCATAAACCCTTCCTTCCTTGCAGGGCTTCTAGTCACAACAGGAGCCTAATTAACATGCCTCTGAAGAGTATGCCTTATCCCTGTCTCATCCCTGTCCCTTCCACACTGGCAAGCACACTCCTGCTACCACATTCTTTCCTTCAAGGGCCTGGGGCTAAGTAACTGTGGACCAAACCCCCCGAACTGTGAGCCTAGTAAATAGTTTATGTCAGAAATTTGGTTACATCGGTGTAAAGTAATTAACCTGTTTAACTTGATGGTTAACTCCAATTTAACAGAAATGGAGAGCTGAGTGGGGGAGAGCATTATTATGACCTCTGTTACTCTGGTTTGGGGGTTTTGTTTGTTGTTTTAGGAGATCTGATTGTCTAAGGAATAACCAGCATACCTATTAGCATGTACTCCCAGGCAGCGTCAAAGCTTTCAAATAGAAATCTGCCACCCATTCAGATAAACACAAGCCACACAACACCCAACCCCCCAGAGAGATGGTAACTTAACACTCACCCCTCTGAACATGATTAGCAGGTGTAGAACACAATGTTCTCAACTACTGCTCAGACTGTGCACACAGCTGGAATCACAAACATCTGTCAACTATCTTTGCTGATGAGAGGGGAGACAGGACTCACTAGAGGAAAGTCTATCACTTCTCTGAGCTTTTACCTAACTCCTCCATCTTACTTTTCCTGTACTGAAGCTTGTGGGAATCCTATGATTACTGCAAGTTGACAGTCATCAGAAGGAAAGGGTCTCTTCCAGGGGTGCATGTGGAGGTGGCTCCACCACCCGTCATGTCTCTGATGCCAGATGTCTATGGCTGCTGATAAACCAATAAGCCTCACCATTGCCTTTGTCACTTTCTAAAGCATTAGGCAGCCATGTGCTGGCCTGGGAACTGAAGCCAGGTGTTTGTGTCTCCTCTAAAGTATGACTCTCAAGAGCTTGTGTGCACACACAAAACATATCATCACCTATCTTAGGGTTCTGGGACAGTCCTCACAGATAAGTGCCTGCCCCATCCCAACAACCTGAGCAATAATGACCCTGCTTTGCCCAAACACATGAGGAAAAACAACCCTTGAATAGACTATGGTGAGCAGTGGCTATTTGTTCTCACACTTGACAGGTGAGATAGAGGCACCAGCCCAGGAGTACAGAGTAGACATTTGTCACCGACAGTAATAACTCTTAAACTAACATTCCATTAATCTAATTAGGTAAAGTGAGTCACCCTTCATGTTTGCTCAAAGAAACCACGGAGACAATGTGCATGAAGCATGTATGGGGGGGGGAGAGGGAGGGAGGGAGAGAGAGAAATAAGAATCTAACTATGACTATTACTATGACTATTTAAATTATCTTTTATCCATTCTCCTTAGTCAACACCACCAAAAATAGACCCTTCCTTGAGAAAGAAACTCCTGCCTGAAAGGTACTGAGTGGCAATTCAAGTAAGACATTGGTATTTTGAGCTTGAGAGTAAAATAAGTTCTGGCCCTGCTTCTGATATTTAATAACTATTTACTTGACTTCTCTGGGTCCTCATTTCCTCATGTGGAAAACAGTAAATAGTTTTATACACCTCACACATGCTTTTAAATGGAGATTAAATGTTTGAATGCATAGAAAATACTCAGTTCAGACTTAGGTTTAATGGTTACAAAATATACATTAAGTATCTTTTTTATCTAGCAATGCTATCTTCTTTATTAGTCTAAATATTCATGGAACCAACGCAAATAGATCCTACGATCTGTCAGTCTTAGCAAGGATTGTTAATAAACCAGCACTAGAAATATAAAGTTAAGCAAAATAAACATCAAAATGGGAAACACAGTTTTAATAGGCTTAACACATCTTTGTTAGGTTTGTGTGTGAAAGGTAAAGGTGTATGAGAGTAAACGTTCTGAACTGTTCATAATAAAGGAGGAAATGCATGGGGCTCCTTACACCAGAAAAGAGATACAAACACTGATCAATTCTGAGGCTCAAGAGGGGAATCCAGCTGATACAGCTGAGGAAACAAGCCAGATAAACAGACTGACACTTCCAAGGTGCTTTCCACAAGCTAACTCCACTGGAGCTAACTCTACTGAAAACAGAGCAGAAATTAGATTGATTCAGGTAAATGACATCTGGTTCAGTTGAGGGGCAAGGTGGATACAACACTCCATACTGGTCACTAAGGAGCAGTTTCTGTTTTCTTGATCTCCTTTTCTCTCCTTCCCTCCTTTCCTCTCTCCCCTAACAAAGGAAAGAGGGTCAAGCAAAAGCACAGGTTAACAGATGTAAGAAGCCATACAGTCTCAACTCCTCGGGAAGGAGCCACTACTTTCTGTCCCAGTTCTGTGTCCAGTTTCACAGCTGTGGAACAGAGTGGTGGGTCCCTTCTTTCTCTTCCTATGAGTTTAAGTGACCCCAAAGCCCACAGCCCACACAATAACTCCTCACTTTACCCTTCCAGTTGGCTTCTACTCTGTGCAATCACAACCCTTGACTGGAATAAATGGGTGCAAGAGCTTTAACGGTAAAACTACTTAGCATCTCAGTGAGTAGGGTCCACTGATGGAAATCACACACAAAACGTAATTTAAGAACTCTGAGAGGAAAGTTTATGTTGGACTTGAAGATGTTCAAAATATAAGTGAGCTTTTCTGAAAGCCAGAAAGTAGTGGGACACAAACCTTTAATCCCAGCACTCACAACGCAGAGGCAGGCAAATCTGAGTTCAAGGCCAGCCTTGTCTAATTAGTAAGATCCTGCCTTTTTTTTTTTTAAAGGTATTTCCAGAAATGATGGCACTCTTAAGATAAGACTTCAAGGCTTTTTGTCCAATCAAGTGGAAATAAGAGACGAAATAGAGATATTTCAAAAGTCCTGCAACAGCCACCAAATATCCCACTGACACACACTAAGCATTACAACTAAAACATCTGGGAAACACAAAAGTGACAGCCTAAAAAATAAACAGTAAGCAGACTAAGGAGAAAAAACAAAAATTAAAGAAACCCATGAGAGGTACCTTTTCCTTTCAACCCCAAATCTGTCCTCAGAGGGAGGTGTGAACAAATGACAAAGATGGAGAAACTCCATCTCTGTGGCCAGGGAGCTAGATAAGGGTCCTCTGTGGGCCAGATAATAAGGGAAGGCTCCAAGGAGAGTAAGTTCTTGGTTTTACTTTTTTGCCCCCTTGGCCCAGCATTTCCATCTTGGGAAGCGTTGGCAGCAGGATGAAGAGCAAGAAGCAAGGAAAGCAGTGTGCTGTGTCTGGGTGGCTGGGGCCAAAGGCTACCTGCAGATACTTTGTCATCTTCCCAAGTGACTGCACATTTTGTGTTTCCTCCAGCAATCAGCAACCATGGGTAGTTTTCTTTTTGATGCTTCAGCAGGCATGAGAGTCTTCTTATTTGTTTGTAATTCCCTAGTGACTGATGTCCATGGCTCCTTCCAGCTCCCTTGCCATCCGTATATCTCATGAGCTGTCCATTTTAAAATCAGTCATTCCGTTATGCTGAATTTTAAGAGTTCCTCGTGTAAGAATTCAAGAAACTTGACATCAAAAGAATAACCAATAAAAAAATGGGGTACAGACCTAAACAGAGAACTCTCAACAAATGAATCTCAAAATGGCTGAAAGATACTTAAGGAAATGATCAACATCCTTAGCCATCAGAGAAATGCAAATCAAAACAACTCTGAGATTCCATCTTACACCTGTAAGAATGGCCAAGAGCAAAAACACTGATGGCAACTTATGCTGGAGAGGATGTGGGGTGAAGGGAACACTTCTGCACTGCTGGTGGGAATGCAAGCTGGTACAACCTCTTTGGAAATCAGTATGGTAATTTCTCAGAAAATTAGGAAACTATCTACCTCAAGACCCAGCAATACCGTGGTTGGGTATATACCCAAAGGATAATTGCTTCCTCCACATCTCCTGGTGTCTCTGCCCTTCTTCCCAGGATCCTCTCTGCCTAGAAAAGCACAAAGATATGTGCTCAACTATGTTCATAGCAGTATTATTTCTAATAACCAGAACCTGGAAACAACCTAGATGCCCCTCAACCAAAGAATGGATTAAGAAACTGTGGTATATTTACAAAATGAAGTACTAAACATTAGTTTAAAAAAAATGACATCTTGAAATTTGCAGGCAAATAGATGGATCAAAAAAAAAAAAGCATATTGAGTGAGGTTAACCCAGACCCAGAAAGACAAATATAATATGTACCCACTTGTAAGTGGCTTCTAGACATAAAGCAAAGAAAAATCCACCTACAATCCACAAACCCAGAGAAATTAGAGAGGACCCTAAGAGAGACATACATGGATCTACATAGTAAGGATAAAAAGACAAGACCTCCTGAGTAAATTGGGAGTGTGGAGGTCATGGGAGAGGGTAGAAGGGCAGGGGAGGGGGAAGGGGAACACAGAAAAATGTATAGCTCAATAAAAACAAAAAATAAAATATATCTTCTTAAAAAAAGAGTTCTTTATGTATTTCAAATTAAAGTCTTTATCAAATATATTCCTTGTCAGTATTTCAGTCTACAGTGCTTTCTCCTTTTGTTTGTTTTTTCATTTTCTTGGTAGTCCCTTTTGCAGACAAAAAACCCAAAAAAACAAAAAACCGAATGATACTTAACTTACAATGCTTTCCACAAATGTTCCTTTGGTGCTATACCTAAACATCCATAGTCAGACCCAAATGCCTCGCATTTCTCTAGGCCCAAATGCAGTGAGTATCCTGCTGGGAAGTGATGCCAGCTTCAGCAGTGTGTTGGATATCCTGTGTCTTTTGCTCTCCACAGAGCTAGGAGCTTAGAGTTTTACATTCTACCTTTGTGCATATGGTTCATTTTAGGTTTTAGGACTTGGATTTGATTAGATATACAGACACAGAGAGAAAAACATAGCCAGATATCCCCTACCATTGAAAAGGTCATCATTGCTGCACTGAACTGTTTTTGTTCCTTTGGAAAATCAGGAAAGTTACCACAAAGAGGTGCCATATTTTAGTGTTTTTTCTGCACTGATTGATTTTATCACATTATAGTTTTCTTTTCTTAACCTGCTGGTGTGATATATTACACCCTGGTTTCCTAATGATGAAAACATCCTTATGTATCCGGCATAACCAATGCTTTGTTGTGTTGTATCATTCTTTTATACATTATTTTATGGGATAAAATTTGTTATTTAGTTGAGGATTTTTGCATCTAAGTTCATGAGATATTTGTATTTCAGTGTAAGGATTTTGGGCTTAGTATTGGAGTAATTCTGACCCCAAAGAATGAAGAGATAGCCCCCCATCTCCTGGAAGGAACTATAGAGAAAACATTTAAAGATTTTAAAATTTTTTTCTTTATACGTTTGATGAATTCTACTAAATAGAAGTACAGACTCATTTTCTTCAATAGGAATCAATATACATTTTCTTGTGTATATTTTTGGCATAGTGTATCTTTCAAAGAACTGGCAGATTTTGTCTTACCTTTCAAATTTAGTGCCACAGATATTTCTATAGTATCTATAACCTTTTCTTCCCCCATGGGAGCTGTAGTGACGCCCTTGCTTTCATTTATGATAAGAATTAGTAGGGTAGCAGGTCTTAGCCCGGCTAGAAGGTTATGAGTTTTACTAAGTTTACTAATATTTTCAAAAAAAACCTCATTTTTCGTTTTATTGATTTTCTCTATTGATTTGTTTTACTTTCATTAAATGTCTACTCTCTTTTTTCTTTGGATTATTTTAGATTAAATTTGCTCTTTTTAAGGTTAAGAACGTCATTTTATCTTAGATCTTATTTTTAATATGGCACAGATGCTCTAAAGGCTCCTCTAGGCTCTGTTTTCACCATGCTAAACAATATGACAAGTTTGTATGACTCATTTTCATTTAGCACATAACTTTTCAAGAAAATTCAAGCTTACATGGGTCCCCCAAAATAATTTCTAATGGAGGGTGAAGTCTCCAACATACAAAAGCAAGCTGACCTTGGCCTGACCCACTTCTTGTGGCTGTTTCTGCCACACATATTTTGACAGCCTCTTCTGCCACTGTACTGGAGACTGCATCTTTAAGACAGACCTTTGATTAGATCTTGTCCCTTTACCTTGGATAGTTTTCCTTGTTCTGAAATCTACCATCAGTGTAACACAGTACTGTAATTCAGCACCACAGCCAGAAGCGACTAGATGATCATATTCTGGCTCACAGCTTCAGAGGCAGAGTCCATCATGGTGGAAAGAGGTTTGGTAGCAGGTGACTAGGTCAGAAAGCTGAGACCACATCTTCACCCAGAAAGCAAAGAGAGCAAACAGGAAGTAGGTTGTTCACTATTTCTTCCCAAGATACATAACATAGAAAATACCGATATCCCAGATTTTCAAAGGATGTAGATATACCTTCAAAACTTAGGATATAGGAGAACGAAGGAACACAGTTAAGTCAACATCCTACAAAAGACAACTGTTGCTAGTTTATGTTTGGCCATGTTCTGGGTCATGGGGGGGGGCGCAATCTGTCTGTGGGTCATGGGGGGGGCGCAATCTGTCTACAGAATCTGCTAGACTCCTGAAGCAGTTCAGGAAGTCCCTTTTCTTCAAGGTTGTACTCACAGCTCTACACAACCCCTTCCGAAGATGAAGCTTCAGAAAGAAGGATCCCTCAGTGATCAAGTAAACACACTGCCCACATCCAATGACAAACACACCGCCTGAGAATGTCTCACTGTACCGTGTACTTCTAAGCTAGATTTATCTGAGACAGGAGATAATTTCAAATCCCTTAAGTCATCACCCAAGTTAAAAATTTTTAGTAAAGAGAGCTATGCAAACAGAAATAGTTGCAGATAATGTATAATTACACATAACAGACTTGAGTCTTAGCAGGTGAGAAGCTTCAAGTTTAGTGTATGCATTTCCAGGCTGGGGGGTCTGACCAGGCCCTCACTGGTGGCCTTAACAGGACACCACTGATGAAATCAGCATTCACCTATTTAAACCACTGCTGCCAGAGGTATGAACAGTTGTTTTAGTGAAGGAAGCAACACAGTGGAGTGACAAATTTTATTACTTAATACACAACTGTCCTCTTAAAAACAAACATTTAAAAACCCTAAACAAGGTAAGTCTTTAAAAGTTTCAGAAAACTTGGATCATATTCAAAAATTTATGACCAAACTGGAATTCTGACAATATAAATTATCAAAAGAAAATTATGAACAAGTAACAGCTACTGAAGTCTGTTTGGATAATTAGGTACAAAGGAACACAGTGCATCAAACTTGAAGGCAGCCTAGGAAGAATAATTTGCAGTGCTTTTTTTTAAAGGCTTGTTATGATCTAGCGGCCCTCACTCCCGACCGACAGGGGAACTTCCTTGTGGTCTGTAATTGACAAGGATGTTTGTGTTCTTTCTGGTGGGTGGTTTTCCACAGAAGCAGTAGAGGTATAAAAGGCTTTAGCTTGGGGCAAAATAAAGCTTGCTGTTCTTCCACCTGAAAAGAAGCCTCCGTGTCTCAATCCTGGTACCCCCCCCCACCCCCTGCCAGTCTGGTCTGGGCATCCAGGCTGCGCTAGCCTGGCAAGTGGAGGTCCCACCGAGATCTGGAAAGTGGGGATTCGTGAACGGGGTCTCTCTGTCCACCAGCTAAATCGAGGGGCATATTGGGGAAGGTAATGTGTTTTTCTTTCATCCCCAGAGATACTCTGAGGGAGACCATCCGAAAGACTAGCAAGTATAATGAAGGGGAGGAAGGTGAATTGAAGGCCTCAAAAAGTAACTGAAACTCTTAAAGCAACAAGGCACGGAAGTAACAAGGAAGAAGACTGGCCAGTAGGGAATAATAAAGAGGAGGCAGGAGGGTGAATTGAGGGCCTCAAAAAGAATGTGTACAGATGTATGTTATTTTGATTGTGTTGTCTTTTGTGTTCTGGACTGGAGAAAGACATCTGATTCTGGGAACTGCTAAGAAAGGTATTTTGACTTTAAAATATGGGCCTATGGATTTGATGCTTTGGAAAAGAGGTTCTGCTTTTGTCTCCACAGAGGACGAGAACCTGTGGATTCATTGCAAATTTATGTGGTTTGAATCACCGAGACCCTCTGAAATGTTGATGTAAAACACCCCCAAGAATGCAGCACCCCTGCTCAGCATGAAGTAGTCAGACAGGTTGATGAAGCCCAAATTCCTAAAACATTTTTTAAGTGGGGCCCCTTCAGTAAATCCGGAGATATGAGCCTGCTTCTGATTCTGCTCCTCTCCATGCATCAGTTTGGACCCAGAGTGAGTGCGGCTAGGGCCAGAAGGCAGCTGGAGCAGAGCTTTGCTAGGCGGCTGAGGTGAAAGGCATGTTGCCCTGGCCCAGTCAATGCCGGGCCTGGGGGACACCACGGCAGTGTCAGGAGTATCAGCAAATATGGCAACAAGTGCTGGACCATAGAAGATCGGCAGAAGAGAGACCTTGGAATCACCGCAGCTGTGGTTGCTGTTATTGCTATCTCTGCCACCAAAGCTACTGCTGCTGGAGTTGCTCTCTCCCAGACTGTGCAGATGGCTGAGACTGTCAACCAGCTGGCTGAAAGAGTCAGCAATGCTTTGGACATTCAAAATGACATATTCAATTGGGTATACTGACCTTGAACCAACAAATGGCTCTGGTTCAAGAGCAGGTGGACTATCTTTGGACTTTTCAACAGTTAATCATGTTATGTGTGTTACTCCTGGCACTGTATTGCATACTTATGCTACTGTTATGGAACTCAACCGTCATATGAGAGGGGTTTGGAATACTGCTTTTGTTAATTTTACCACCCAGTTAGTGCATGCTAGATGGTTGCAGTGCTGATCTGGCTCTTTGGCGCTGTCTGTTCTGGGGATACTTGGTTTAGGGCTATGTGTCTGGGTAGCCACGGAAGGACAATAATTAGGGGCAGGATGCCAGCTAAGACAGGTAATGTTAGAGGGCTATTCCCCATGACAGGTAAGGTATTCCACCAAAAGTAACAAGACAGGCACCGTTTATTTTATAAAATAAAAGGGGGAGTTGTTGTGATCTAGCTGCCCTCACCCCCCCTGACCGACAGGGGAACTTCCTTGTGGTCTGTAATTGACAAGGATGTTTGTTTTTTCTGGCCGGTGGTTTTCCACAGAAGCAGTAGAGGTATAAAAGGCTTTAGCTCAGGGCAAAATAAAGCTTGCTGTTCTTCCACCTGAAAAGAAGCCTCCATGTCTCAATCCCGGCACCCCCCACCCCCTGCCAGTCTGGGCATCCAGGCTGCGCTAGTGCCAAAAGCTGACAGACAGTACATGGCATTCAGGTATCCTCCGCAGGCCCGTGCTTTCATTTGCAGCCCCTACAGCAGGCAGACCTGTAAAGTAGGCCACTCATGTCTGGGTCTAGCTTGCTTTCCCTGCTTCCCAGTCTAAGACCACACAATCCACTACCAGGCAGAGCAAAACTGTCCTGCTTTCCAACACCACACAAGACTTAGATCTTTTTGAAACTAAACCAAAACGTTTCCTCTCGTTTCCATAAAATAATTTGTTATAGTTAATGAGAAAATACCAAAAAAAAAAAAAAGTACCAGCTAGGCCTTTGGCACTTCGGTTTGGGGAGGAGAGTGTAAGAGCACAGTATAACAGTGAATTGGAGCTCAATGGACAATTGTGGTGAGAATTCACAAGAGCACTGGGCGGACAGGAGCATGGCCAGCACATGCTGCTTATATCTCAGGTGGGGGAAAAAGGAAGACTGGGATGGATACTGGGAGGCTATTCATGTCACAGTGTGACAGGGAATTTGGCTGTACTCTTTATGCTGAAATTATGAGTGAGCTGAATTTAAAAGCATTGGACTAATAATAGGAAATTTCAACAGTTTAACATCTAGGCTCTGTGGTTATTGCTTGCAGTTTTTACCCAAATCTACAATAATAACTGAAAGGAAAAAAAAAAGAATCAGAAGATTTGAAACATGCAGTTTGGTGAAGAAAGAAGTATTAAACTGACTTAAAGCAATTGCTGATCCACCTGTTATAAGCCTGAAGAGACTTAGCATGATTACAAAGCAGCTAGGACTGGACAGTAGGACAGAAACCTTGAGGACAAGACCCCACTCTTCAAAACCTGAGGGTGTAAATGACTTTATGAAGGATGATAAGCCTGCGGAGCACCTTGCACTAAAAGGGCAGAGAGGCTGGAACTTGCCAAGGTTCAGCCATGCAGCACTCAGGAAGCTGTTGCAGCTGCAGCTCAAGAGGACACAAGGGTACTTTCCTGAGTGGCAAGAATGATATTTTTGATTTGGGGTGGGGGAAAGATCTCAATACAATACCCAGACTATTCTTAAACTTGAGATCATCTTGCATCAGCCTTGAGTTTGAACCACCATGTCTGCTTAACTGTACCCTTTTCTTCTTTTTGTACGAGGTAGTTTTTGTTTGTATTATTGGGGGTGGGTATACTGGGGTTGAACCAGGACCTTGTGAATGCTAGGCTACATCTTACATTTAGCTACATCCCAGCCTAAATTTGTTCACTTTAAATAGCTCAGACTACACAAATTTTATTAGAAACTTGTAATCCAGGCTTCGCGACATCACTCCAACTACATTGCCACATTTTAAGTATGAAGTTACCTTTGTTTTCTTGTCTAAACTCTATTGTTTTCATTAATCTATAAATCACCATCTCTCATTTCTGTGCAACGTTCTAAATAAACACCTACAGAAGAAAGACTGTGTTGTTTCCATTTAACTGCTACAGATTAACAAACTAAAATTTGCATGTTTTAGACAACAGTCTATGATTCTTATTTTATTAAGCAAATCTTACGTAGAGTCAAACATTATTCTTTCAAAAGGAAGGCAACTTTTTAAATATGGCAATTAGTTCCAATGATGTTTCATGAAAAAAGTTAACGAATATGTAGTCATTCACCATCCCTTACTCAAGGATTAAGTATCTTCCTCCTAAGTAGAGTCTAGCTTCTTGGTAGAAACAGCCATTAAATTAAAAGGATCTTGCAAGACAGCATCTCTAAAGAAGATCTATAGCTTACATCTTGAAGAGGTTAATAATACACTATGTATATGTAGCATTAGTCCTACATGTAAGATTGTGATCATTTTCCACCTCTATTGTAGAATAGTTTAAATAAATGTAAGGAAACCAAATTGTTTAAAATTTTTCATATATTTTCATTTTGAAAAAAAAAAACATGTTTTCACAAGAAAAGACACTAGACCACTATCTCTCAAGTTTCAGTTCCATGACCTTAATATCAATACATATGGATATGAGATTTAAAAGAAGGAAGGAAGGAAGAAAGGAAGGAAGGAAGGACCACACACACACAGACACACAAGTTCTAGGTAGAACTGTAATAAATTCCTTTTATAAAAACAAAAATCTTAACTGAAAAGCCACAGTAGATGGAAAAAGAGAAAGGATATTACGTTGTAAAATCCAGTGAACATCTACAATAGTTTTACAGCACATTTAAGCATTCTAGGATTTTATGTCTTTACCTGCCTTCCATATATTCGGTGTTCCTTACAAATTTGAACCCAGATTTGACCTCAAACCCATTCCTGAGTTTGAGTGCCAGGAAAAGCAAAAGTCCAAATTTTTATCTTGATATTACAGTTTTAATTGTAAAAAAATAGTTGTTTAGAACAAAATGACCCCCCAAAATGGGGGGAGTCAAAACAGAAAAATAAGCAGCAATATTTAATTTTATATAATAGTTACTCATTATATGGAAGGCGTGTTTTAGGATGGAATCTAGGATGCACTTGCTCTGTAGGGTCTCCTCAATAATTAAACTGACCTAGACCAAGACTACCAAAAATAAGAGTACTATGTAAGGGACACACATTCACAATTTTGCTATTCATAAAGGCAGTAAAGCAAAAGAAAATATTATCAAATAGTACATGCACATCCTACGTAACTTCCATGGAACTACCAATAGTGTCGATGCAATGTGCCATTTCCCATAACTGTACTATACCACCTACTAACAAAGGAGAAATGAAACTGAAAATAATGGTACTGAACTGAATTGTTTGAAGCCAGTGCCCCATCTACGGGGAAAGTGCATTTAGTTCAGCAGCAATACAGCACAGTGTGAAGATATTGTGCTTAGACACAGATACTCCAGAACAGAAAGATGTACAAGGCGAGTCAAGATATAAAACCATAGTACACTGTTAAATAACCTTGAAACATACATACACTGCAGTCTTTAGAGAGAGACATTCATCTCATTGTACAAGGAAAGGGTAAAGACTTTAAAGTTACCTATTGTAGTTTATGATATAATAAATACATATCTATATAGCATTGTATATACATATATAGAATGTGTGTTTATGTGTAATTTATTTGCCAAATTTTTGTTTAATTTTTGTGGATCTGCAATTTTCAGGAATGGAAAAGAAAAGAAAACCTTCCACCACAGATTTCTGCTCCCCCAAAGTAAAAATACTTATTCTAAGAAAGGTCTCAATACCCCAACCCCAAAAGTTCACTTTAGATATTTATTTTACAGTTCATTAGAGAAATAAAAGTAGTGGAAATTCTGATTTCTAAATGTATATTTTCTGTTTGCCAGCTGTTGCTCAATAAAGTATCTTTTAATATTTAACTAACTGACGCAAATTTTTAAGAGAATATAAATTCTAGATCTGACTGATTAAAACAGAGCAAATCAAAATAATCCAGTGATTCACTCCAACTGTAAACAATATATAAAATTTAAATTTCAAATTTCAAAATAAGTTAAAGAAAAATTCTACCTTCAGGGTTCATGCCATTATAAAGATCTGACGCCGTAAGGGGAAATGGATACAAAAAGTTGCAACAAAATTTTTGGCCCACATTTTCCTAAGAGAAACACGTATCTGACTATATCACTTTGTTCCTCAAATTTAATGACTTCATAATTTGTTGGAAGATTTTTAAACAAACTGGCATATCAGATTACACAACAGAAAACCATCCATCAAATTTAGCAAATAAAACTTATATAAGCCTTTTTTTTCTTTACAGAATTAAAAAAATCTAAATGGCTATGATTCCTCTATTAGCAGAAACACATAATGCAGTCTTTATAAATCTGCCATAGATCAATATCCACAGATACAGATATAGATATGAACATTAATGGCAGTCTATTTTTGAACAGTGTGTGGGACCAGCAGTTTGTATCAGACCATGGCACGATATGGACCCTGCATCTTTAAAAACTGAATAATGAACGAAGGCCCTCCAGCAACAATTTGAGGTGGGAGGTGACTGAGTGGACAGTTCTCAATACTCATGATTGACAGCTTGCTGCAGAGAGCCAGCTCAAAAGGGAGGCTGTGAAGGTTGGGGTTGTCATTCAAATATAGTTCTTCTAGGTTTTCCAGTGTGCCTGTTTAGGGAGGGAAAACAATTAATTACTATTCTTAAAACTTTCACCACTGTAGATTTCAAATTGCAGCATATTCAAATCAACTGGGGAAACTTTTTAAAACAATTTATAGGTCCCTCTTTATAACCAAAGAATCACAATGGTTTTGAGGCTTATGAGGTTTGTGGAAACACTCCATTTTCTGACATTCTGTTGGTCAGTTGAGAGTTCACATACGTATTTTTAAACCTCTATTTTAAAAATCAAAACATAGACTACTTGCCAATGGCACTAGGAAAATAGTAAGCCAAGAGGCAGCAAGAGAGACTTGTCTACACATGGGATAGTTAATCTCAAGGCAACCTCTATGAAGTGAGTCACCGGCCTGGTTTACGGTAAGAAGACATTAGGGTGGACAGTCTCCATCCAAAGCTACAAAGCCAGACAAGTGGCACAACTAAATTCTAAATTGTCTACCATTTGCAAAAACATTCTTTACTACTTTGTCTTGCTTACAGAACAGGATGCTATAGAGAACAGATTATAATCCAGAGAATTACTAATTTAGGGACTCTGTTATAAAACAGGATTATGACCTGAGGCCTAAATTCAAAGTGGTCATATTAATTATGTAAATATTAGATGTGATTATCTGGAAAAATTCTAAAAGTAAATCCAGGCTTTAATAGTAAGCAAATACTACTATTAACCCTAAATCCCTATGAAGAATGTTCTTCCAGAAGCTACAAATAGTAGCTCACTTCTGTGGTTTCAGGACTAGTTATTATAAACAAAATCTAAATAAAAACAACAAAAAGAGAAATGTCCTTATAGCACAGACACTGCTAATTTAACACAAGCCCATCTAACTACTAAGTTTGGAAGAACAGAAAACAATCTTGTATATCGAGATTCATAAGTAAGGTCTACCTACTGGCAGCATTCTAGCCATTCTTAAACACAGGTTTAATTCTAAGAACTTAGGAGAAAAACCATTGGTACTTCATTAAAAGTCTTGAGCTTCAAGTAAATGAATTTGCAGAAAAGTGTATTTATCAAACCTATCTATTTGAAAGCACAAAGTCAATCAGCAGAGACAAGTGTCCACAGATTCATACCAATTTCCTCGGGAAGATGAGTAAGCAGGTTCTCTCCAAGGCCCAGGTGTGTGAGGTTGGTGAGGTGACCGATACCTCTGGGAAGAGTGGTCAACTGGTTGTTTGTCAAGACTAATTTCTAGAAGATTAACAAAATAAAAAAGTTACACATACATTTTTCTACAACTGATATACATTTATAATGATATATCTAATGAATAAAATAAATAACAGGGAAATTAAGTTGGGTAAAACTTGTTTAGTAAATCACAAGATTTTCTTTCAAACCATTTGTTAGGAGAACAAAAGCAGACAGTATATTTGACGTTCACATAAGGACAATAAGATAAAAATCTTTAATTGGAAAATTATATCAAAATCTAAAGAAAAACTTGTAATTTGGAATGGTTTCAAGAACTTTAGTCATATAATTCTAACACCACCAGGAGAGAGTTTTACCTGCAAATCCTTGAGATAAGCAATCTCATTGGGCAAGGATTCCAGTTTGTTCTCTTCTAGATCTAATTCTCGTAACTTTCTAAGGTTTCCAAGACCATGGGGAAGCTTCTTTAGAAGATTGTTTGATAATATTAGAACCTAAGCAGAAATTATTGACAGCATTTCACAACTCATGAAATAACATTACACATGATTGTTATGAAAATTAAAGATTATTAAGCAAAGCTAATTCCCAAAAATGACTAATAATAAAAAAATTAAATATTTAATTGACTAATACACTTTAAAACAAATATATTACAGAGATTTTATTCAATTACTTAAAAACAAGGAAATAGTTTATTAACTAAATTTTAAAGGGAAAGACAAAATTAACTATTGCCTTAAAATTAAAATATTGACAGTGAATAATTACAAGTATTAATAACCTAATTTTTATTCAAAATTCCTTCAAATATTCACTTAAGGAAAGTAAGCCATTGACTTATAACTATCTATAACAATGAGCAGTAACTGAAGTTACTATTTAGAAATTCTTCACTACACCCTAGAAACATTAAAGGGTAAAAAGGGCCGAGGAAGCTCTAGAGTCCTTTTTCTCAAAGAAGTTATAAATCAGCATGGAAATAGGAAGACAGTAATGGGAGCTGGGTTAGGAAAGAGAGCAGTAAATTGAAAGAGCCACATAAAATTATAACTACCGCTAAGTCTACTTATTTGCCCCAACTTTATAAAATCCATTAAAAAAACACACACACAACAAGATCAATACAAGAACAACAGCCACCACTGGAGTTTACTAGGACCTTATATCAAATACACTTTGTTTATGTGATTCACTTAATCTGAATTAAAACTATGGCATGCTATTACCTCATTTCACTCCTTAGGAAACTAGAGCTTCGGCAGATGAGATCCACAAACACGGAGCACAACCGCGTTTCGATCTCTGTCAGCCGCTGCGCCACACCATGTACCTCATGACAGTGGTTCTCAGCCTGTGCACTGCAACCCCTCTTGGGTTGCATATCAGATATTTACATTAGGATTCATAACAATAGCAAAATTACAGTTATGAAGTAGCAACAAAGTAATGTTATGGTTGGAGTCACCACAACATAAGGAACTGACTGTATTAAAGGGCTTCAGCATTAGGAAGGTTGGGAACTGCTGCTTTACAATATAATACAACTTTTAAAAGTTTTTAAAAAAAAATCTTAAAAAGAGCATATTTACTATCTTCCTAAGCTGTGTGTTAAAGATGAAAACTTCACTAAGTAAAGACAGTAACAGTCATTCCTGACTAAGGTGGATCTTTAATTATGGGGAAAAGCTTTTGAAAGGAAAAAATAAAATTAAGAGGATGAAAAGCATTATTCCAGACACTGGGATGGTACACAGAGTTACAACTATAGACAACACATTACCAACACAAGGGACACAGAGCTACAGCTATGGACAATGCATTCCCAACACAAGGGGTGATAAAATTAGGCCAAAGCCATACAATAAAAGGCTGTGAGTGTCAATCTGAAGAATCAGTAATTATTTTGGCAAGTAATGCCATGTTTCCTGAAAGGACTGAAGGGAAACTGTTTTCAAAGTGCTAAGTTTTAGACATCTTTCTCTTCAAAGATTCTGCATTTAATCCTCTCGGCTTCTGTCAGGCAGAAGTGGTACAGTGGTATCAACACCTCCCTCCCCTCACAGGGTTGTGCATCCAATGGACTCCAGTTATGACCATCTGTAATTACACTATATTCACTCACCTCAAGAGAAACAAGACCAGACACATCCTCTGGGATCTTTGTGAGCTGATTTGTGGCTAAATTCAATTCTACCATACTGGTCCAAGTTCCAAAATCCAAAGGAAGTGATGTCAACTGATTGTCCTGGTAGAGACAAGAAGCACCCAGGTAGAACCACAAAAATAAAGCCACCATTTACATTTTCCTCTGCAAGCAAAATTCTTAAACAGAAAATTTTATTCTTATATTTATCAACATAGATAGAATAAATAGAAAAAGAAAACAAGAGCCAAAACTTACCAATAAAATTCTGAACTTCCAACGTTTTAATTAAGTGGGCTTTTATTCTGAGGTTAAACTACTTCATAATAATGTACAGAAAATCACTGAGTACAGTAAGAATGCTCAGTTAAGATATGGGTAGGAAGTGGACAGGACAGCTCAGTGGGGAAAGGTACTTGCCACCAGCCTGACCAGTAGAATACACATGGTAGAAGAAGAGAACTGCCAAAACACTGTCCTTTGACCTCCCCTTATGAGCTACGTTACTCAAGCAAACAAAAACAAATACAAATGTAGTTTTGTTTTTATATTCATTTATTTATTATGTATACAATATTCTGTCTGTGTGTATGCCTGCAGGCCAGAAGAGGACAGATGGCTTTGAGCCACCGTGTGGTTGCTGGGAATTGAACTCAGGACCTTTGGAAAAGCAGGCAATGCTCTTAACCTCTGAGCCATCTCTCCAGCCCCACAAATATAGTTTTTAAAATTACAAAAAAAGTATAGTACATATATAGAAAAAACTTTCAAGTCTCACTTTTATTTCCAAAAAAAGTTTTGTTAATCTTTTATCACATTTGATGGAATGATAAGACAAAGTTCATCAGTTTCACATTCATTTTCTAAAACCTCAGGTAGATAAACTCTAACAACAACAGAGCCATTAAAATGTATCTTCAAAGGCAAAAACTAGCAAACACCTGCTTCATCATAGTCTACACCTATTAGAAACTAAGACACTGCTTGTTACTTATGCTGGGGAATGAACCCAGGACCTTGTGCATGTTATGCAAGAAGTCTGCCACCAGCACTGTTACACAAGGAGCACTCAGCAGAAAGACTATTTATTACCTCTGCATCCTTTCTCACATGAACAGACTAAGAAATATTATTTGTGTTTTAAGATTATCTTCACTTAAAATTTTTTACTCATATACATTCAAATAGTTATCATGACAAAGTATAGAAACAAAGTTACAGATTTAACTACTAAAGGCCACAATTACGGTGCAGAGTTTAAAGAAAGACAAAACCATGTAGTATACTATGACAAAACATTCTATCTAGAAACAAAGAAACCCAGGATTCCTGGATTCCTACTCAGCTATAGTCAGGATTAGGTATGTGACCATTTCCATTATGTTCTCTGGACTTAAAATCTATCCATTACAAATTAAATCATAGCACTTACAATTTTCCATGATTTTTTTCCCTTACACAGTAAACTTATAAAGTCACATTATCAATGTGGAAGCTTCTCACTGAAGGGCATATGGCCAGGTAAAGAAGCTGAGGGTTATTCATCCATCCCTCCGACAGCCAAAGAGAAATACTGTCTTAAAAAGTGCTGCTAGATGTAATTACACAATACCTAGGAATTTAATATAATAACTAGCACATTTAAAACAGCTTAAACCTGTGTAGAAGGAGAGTTTTACATCCTTTACCTTCTACTAAATAAACTGAGAATACTATAATAGATATTTAATATTGTGTTAGTCTAGATCAAGTTTGGTGGTTCCATATTATTTCATTAGATATATTAAAGACATTAAACCTTTTTGGCATAAATTGGCATTTATGAAATAGATAGTTATGTAATATATATCCTTAGCATATACTTCTAGAGACACCCAAGACTACTTCTTGAGGACAAACTGCTAAGGGTGTGCTCAGTCTGAAAACATCTGTTATGCAGTAAGAACTGTCCTAAAGCATGAGTGTTAGCAGTATGGATTTCATCAACAAGATATCACCTACTCTCCACCCTAGTACAGAAAAGATGAATGAGAACCACAGCATGCGCGCGCGCACCAACACACAGACACACACACAGACACACACACAGACACACACAGACACACACACACACACACACACACACACACACAGACACACACACACACACAAGCATATACCCCAGACAGGGACTTACCTTCATATTCAGCTTACTTAACACTTTAGCTCTGGAGAAAATTCCAAATGGGATTTTGTTGATTCGATTGTGTTCCATGTTGAGGGAATAGATGGTGGAAAACTGAGATGGACCTCCCACTGGGTATAACTGGAAGCAATTTCTAGCTAAGGTCAAGCTATTCAATTTTACAAGACTGGATAAAAGACTCTGTAAAAATCAAAGTAAGAGTAAGATTAAGAAATAAGGTAATATTCACCTTAAATAGAGCAATAGCTTTTAGGGGATAAACTACAGCTTGAAAAGGCTGGTTCTGTGACCATCTTCAGGGACAATCACTACAATGATCTAGAGTTTACAGCAAGCCCACAGTAAGCTAATAAACACCTTAAGTAATATGGCAGGACTCAAGATCAACTCAAAAAAATCAGAAGCCCTCCTATATACAAATGATAAAAGGGCCGAGAAAGAAATCAGAAACATAAAAAAAAAAAAAAGAAATCAGAAACATCACCTTTTAAAATAGTGACAAATAACACACAATATCTTGGGGTAACACTAACCAAAGAAGTGAAAGGCCTGTACGAAAAGAACTTAAAGTCTCTGAAGAAAGAAACTGAAGAAGATACCAGAAAATGAAAAGATCTCCCATGCTCTTGGATAGGTAGGATCAACATAACAAAAATAGCAATCTTACCAAAAGCATTCTACAGATTCGATGCAATACCCATTAAAATCCCAACACAATTCTTCACAGACCTCAAAAGAACAATACTCAGTTTCATTTGGAAAAACAAAAAACCCAGGATAGCCAAAACAATCCTGTACATGAAAGGAACCTCCGTAGACATCACCATCCCTGACTTCAAGCTCTACTATAGAGCTATGGTAATGAAAACAGCTTGGTATTTGCATAAAAACAGACAGGTGGGACAACAGAATCAAATTAAAGACCCTGATATCAATCCACCCGCCTATGAACACCTGATTTTTGGCAAAGAAGCTAAAATTATACAATGGAAAAAACAAAGTATCTTCAACAAATGGTGCTGGCATAACTGGATGTCGACATGTAGAAAAATGCAAATAGATCCATATCTATCCCCATGCACAAAACCAAGTTCAACTTGACATAAATCCAGCCACACTGAACCTCACGGAAGAGAAAGTGGGAAGTAACCTTGAATGCATGGGCACAGGAGACCACTTCCTAAATATAACTGCAGCAGCACAGACACTGAGAGCAACAATTAATAAATGGGACCTCCTGAAACTGAGAAGCTTCTGTAAGGGAAAGGACAGAGTCAGTAAGACAAAAGGGCAGCCTACAGAACGGAAAAAGATCTTCACTAACTCCACATTGGACAGAAGACTGATCTCCAAAATATATGAAGAACTCAAGAAACTAGACATCAAAATACCAAAATAATTCAATCAAAAAATGGGGTATAGATCTAAACAGAGAATTCTCAACAGAAGAATTTCAGGCCAGGCAGTGGTGGCACACGCCTTTAATCCCAGCACTCGGGAGGTAGAGGCAGGCGGATTTTTGTGAGTACAAGACCAGCCTGGTCTATAAGAGCTAGTTCTAGGACAGGCTCAAAAGCTACAGAGAAACCCTGTCTTAGAAAAAAAAAAAAAGAATTTCAGATGGCTGAAAGACACTTAAGGAAATGCTCAACATCCTTAGCCATCAGGGAAATGCAAATAAAAATGACTCTGAGATACTATCTTACACAGGTCAGAATGACTAAGATCAAAAACATCAATGATAGCTTATGCTGGAGATGATGTGCAGTAAGGGGAACATTCCTCCATTCCTGGGGGGAAGTACAAACTTGTACAGCCTCTTTGGAAATCAGTATGGTGGTTTCTCAGAAAACTGGGAATCAATCTACCTCAAGACCCAGCAATACCACTCTTGGTCATATACCCAAAGGATGTACATTCATACCACAAGGACATGTGCTCAACTGTGTTCATAGCAGTATTATTTATAATAGCCACTACCTGGAAACAACCTACATGCCCCCTCAAACGTAGAATGGATAAAGAAAATGTGGTACTCTGTGGTTCAAAGAAAAAATGACATCTTGAAATTTGCATGCAAATAGATGGAACTAGAAAAAGCCATCCTGAATGAGGTAAGCTAGACCTAGAAAATACAAAGATGGTATATATTCACTTATAAGTGGATATTAGATGTAAAGCAAAGGATAACCAGCCTGTAGTCCACAACCCCAAAGAAGCTAGGTAACAAGAAGAACCCTAAGAGAGACATACATGGATCCCCCTTGGAAAGGAAAATAGACAAGAACTCCTGAGAAAACTGGGAGCAGAGGGGCAGGGGGAGTAGAAAAGAGGGTAGAAGGGGAGGAAGAGGGGAGACGGAAAGGGGAGAAAAGAACATGAGGGGATAGCCAAGATGGGGGAAAGACAGAGAGGGAGAGCAAGGAAAGAGATATCTTGATTGAGGGAGCCATTATGAGGCTAGCAAGAAGCCTGACACTAGGGAAATTCCCAGGAATCCACAAGGATGACCCCAGCTAAGACCCTAATAAGCATTAGTGGAGAGGGAACCTGAACTGGACTTCCCCTGTAATCAGATTGATGACTACCTTAACTGTCACCATAGAAATTTTATCCAGCAACTGAAGGAACTCGATGCAGAGATCCACAGCTAAGCACTGGGCCAAGCTCCCAGAGTCGGGTCGAAGAGGAGGAGGAGTGATAATATGAGCAAAGGGGTCAAGACTATGATAGGCACACCCACAGAGACAGCTGACCTGAGCTAGTGGAAGCTCACTGACTCTGGACTGACAGCAGCGGAACCTGCATAGGACCAAACTAGGCCCACTGAATGTGGGGAACATTTGTGTGGTTGGGGCAGTCTGTGAGGTCACTGGCAGTGGGACCAGGATGTATCCCTAGCGTCTGAATTGGTTTTTTTGGAGCCCATTCTTTTTGGAGGGACACCTTGTTCAGCCTAGATATAGTGGGGGAGGCCTTTGGTCCTGCCTCAAAGTGATATGTCAGACTCTGTTGACTCCCCATGGGAAGCCTTACTACCTTCTGAGGAGTAGATGGTAGTGGGGTGGGGGGAGCAGGAGGAGGGGAGGGAGAGGGAACTGGGATTGGTATGTAAAATGAGAAAAGATGTTTTAAAAATAAATTTAAAAACTGAAGCAGACTGATTAAGAAAAACAATCAGGAATAACATATAATTGCATTATCATTAGTAAAAAATTACAGAGGATACTCTTTCTATTCAAAGTCTGGGTCAAGGGATATCAAATCAGCATCTAGTGTGACTGTTAACAGGATCTGGGCCACTCCCACAGAACCACAATATTCATTATGAGGCTTCACTAGAGATGGGTATGCTCACTAACATAAGAAACTCTGTTACAGGCTAAGATAATTTTGACTCCTAGCTCTATCTTTTAATACCTTGTGGTTTTAGCCAGTTACTTTTCTGAACCATGGTTTGTTCACTGTGTAAAATAATGATGCCACATAAGCTCAAGTGAAGATTAACAGAAATAAAACACACAGTTTGGCTAGTATGCAATAAATACTAAAAATTTAAATCTCTGTATTCAAAGGAAAGAACACTGGGATAACTGGAAACAGGAGTTTGAGATAAGACACTCAGAGACACACTCAGACTACAGTTCAGAAAAAATTCTGGGCTGAGATGTGAGTTAGTTCAAACTTGGAGCAGTTGGACATCAGCTAGTTGGGGATGGAATCTGAGGTATCAGTATAAATAGCAAGGCCAGCAGAAGGCATGAAATAACTACATAATGAAGGAAGAGAACAGAAACAGAAACTTGTTCTTTATATAGAACACTAAGAAGGTACTCTTAACATTTTTATTGTAAAAGAACTGTTAAGTGTGGTGATTAAGAAAACTATGCATGACAGTCGTTTCAAGAAATATATTTTCAACCTGTTTTATTAAGGTTTCTGGCCACAAACATTATTATAACAACTGACTTTGTTTACTGAGCTGAAAACATGTTAGTATCTGAGCTCTGATCCTGGGAAGGGGCAACAAGTAGGGAGTTTAGACAAGGCCCCATTTCTGGTGTCAACTGTGAAATGCTTCAGGATGTGGACTCCAACCTTACATCTGTGCTAACAGTTTTTGTCAACTCCAGTAAGTAAATTAAATAATCCATCTTCTTCAGATTTTCAGATAAATATTTAATCACAAATTTGGCCCCATACCTCCCTTAATTCTTTTTCCTACCTATATAATGCCTGCTCCTGAATAGAAAGGTTATACTGAAGAGTAAATAAAACCATAGACGTACAGCTCTTAGTTTCAAACCTTGGGTACATGTGCATAGTGATGTTAAAATGTTTTATGTGTATATGTCTACATTAATACTAGCCCAGTCTCTGATGTCTTCCAATAGAAAAATGCACTCATCTTTACCAGTTCTGATTGCAGGAATGAGCCTCTCCTATAAACTGCTGCCATGATTCATCGTCTCAACACAGCTTGAAAGCCTTTTCAGTGGCATCTAATGGATCTTTCTGTTTTCCTTACTTAGTCTATGGTCAAACAGAATCACGCATTTGCACTGAAAATACACTACTTCCATAGCACATAGATGATTTTTTAAGTAAGACTTAATTTTTCATATTTGGACAAAGTCAGTTAAAGGCTTCCCCAGTGTCTCTCTTGAAAACATGCACAGGCAAACATATCCACACAACCTTTCATATTCAGACCAGAGAGAGCTGTCCTTTTTAATAATGTCTTATCACAAGTAAAAAGAGGGTTTAATACTCCCAAGCC
Source organism: Ondatra zibethicus (assembly GCA_004026605.1). Classification (NCBI taxonomy): domain Eukaryota; kingdom Metazoa; phylum Chordata; class Mammalia; order Rodentia; family Cricetidae; genus Ondatra; species Ondatra zibethicus. The sequence continues at coordinate 67,575 of PVIU01008549.1, forward strand.
CAAGGCATGGAAAAAATTTTGTAGGATCCCTTGTCCCTGTTTAAAAACAAAAGAAAAAAGGTCAGGACTGATCAGAGATTGCAAAAAAGGATAAATAGATAGAACAAAGAGGCTTCTATGTTTTTGTTTTCATAATGCCATAATAATACAGATGCCAATAAATTGACTTATTTCAGTTATATAATATTAAACATGAAAATAATCACCTATGGCAATGTCCGTATCTTAACAGCCCAATAATTATCAGTCTTCCTTCACTGATAATAAATCTGTATATAAAATTGCATAGTTTTCAAATGTTTATACTTTATAAGGACCCAGTCTTTATCTAAGAATATGGACACAATTAACACCTAAAAGGAAACTCAAGAATTTAGCTGGACACAGTGGTGCACATGTAACCTCTGCACTCAGGAATCCCGCAGAGGCAAGGGAACAGCTACATGTGTAGGACCAGCCTGAGCTGCACAACAAATACCAGCTCAGAAGTCTACACTACAAGATCTTGTCTCTAAAAGAAAAAAAGCCACACTACCACCAGGAAAAAAAAAAAAAAGAAACCTAATTAATGTGCTAATTAATCTATTAAGGGTGAGTCATTAGAGAAGCAGTTAACATTAAACAGTATAACCTCACCCATCTTGATTAATCTGAATTATCACTATCACAGAACAAAAATCCAGACAGTCTGGTTCTTGGAGCTAGATAGCCTACCTTGGACTTCAATCTTTATCTCAGTTAAATGCTACAATTCTTCTGCTAAGGAAAGGTACTGTCATAGTTATCTCAGTGGTCTGCCTAGCAACTGCAATCATGGGAAACATCTTTATACTCTCCAAGCTGTTTTCTGAAAATACACACAACAAAATTAAAACAAGCCTAATTAATAGATGTGACTTTATGTATTTTTCCCCTAGCAAACAAATCAAATGAGTTATATCTTTTTATGAACTGATATATAGTGGCATTTATCCAAATAGTTCTTCATATACAAAGCAACACAGAAATAGACGGACAGATTCACACTCCTCTCACATACACATTCAGATACCACTTACAAAAGAAATAGTAAAGGCCAATGGTAAGCCTGCAGTCCCTTCATTTGGTTTGTTAGAGTACTGTATTATGCTTGAATAAAATAAGAAAACACATTGCCAAGATTTTGCATTGCAGAACTAGCATACTAGTTTCCATACAAGAAAGGGAATAATTTCACATCACACTGAAACACGTTATTCTACAAACCGATCTTCACTAATTTTTACAAAAGAGGAGATGGCTCCAGAGTACAACGATTAGTGAGAGCTGTCTCTTCTACTGAGACCAGAAGACAACAAAAGTAGGCAGATATTGGGGGTGGGGAGTGGAAGCTGACTTCTTACTAGACCAATGTTTTTTTTCTAATAGAATCAACATAATTCAAGTTAAAATAAGGAGTTAAAATATCCTATTTTTTGTCTGTTATACACTAAACAGGCTTTGACATTACTGCATCAATAGGGTAATAAGTTCGGCGACAAAAGAGTAATAATCAGTATTAATCTTGACAGTAAATAAAACTTTTCCTTAGAGGTGTTACTACTGCTTCTCCGTAGTAAAGAGCGAGCGACTACAGCAAGACTTTCACTCTGGTTTCACCTTCTCCACATTAAAACAACAGAATGTTCCTACACACACGCTTTCTATTTTTGGAATTTACTTTAATGGTGGTATATGACAGCATCTTCACTGTTTAAATAGTCCCAATCACCAAATTATGGATGCAGCTGTAAAACTAATTAACTTACCTCCATTTTCTTGCAGACTAGTTTCAATTACATTTTGTTTCCTCTAATCTACTTCTTACCTCTGGTAGAGTAGAAATGTTATTGTTCTCTAAGTTTAACTCCTCAAGTGCACAGCATTTTGCTAATGATCTGGGTATTGCTGACAATCTATTGTATCTCAGGCCAAGACGATTTAAACTGGACAGGTTTCCTGTAAATACAAGAAAAAGGAATTTATCATTCAGAAAATCTAATGAGCCTTTAACTATCATAAGCTACTCACTAGATAATCATTAATTAGTCTGAAGTACTATTTCAGCAGATCTTTAAACCAAGGGCTTAGTATCAGAGAAATAACAAAACAGACAGCTTTAAGTGAATTTCTAAATGAATTATAATCTTTGGATTTAACTTATAACACATGATTCTGAGCGTGTCACACAAATGTTACGATATCAATGATATCTAAGCATATCCAACCTGTACACACACTAGCCGCTACTGAGCATATAAACAGTGAAAACATCATCCCACAGATATCGCTGAGCTTCATTGTCAAGCAAACATAGGAAGCTACATGTAAGCTCCCTGGATGAATATAGGGTCTACTATCATAAAAGATTCAAATAAAACTTCCTAAACAACACATATAAATTTGTTTTGATACTCAGAAAGGCAACAGTAACAACCACTAAGTTGGGTATATTCCTTTGTCATAACTGATTCATTTCTAACTACAGATCACAGCTGCTGCTCTGACATTTCTGGATGGGTCAAGTTAAAATGCCAAATGCTGCCTTTATTTCTACATTAAACAGTTTCCCTAATGTTAGAAATTACAAAAATGGATGACTGTGTCATGTGTTAGCTTTTGCAGATACATATTTGAAGTCTTGTACTTTTACCAATCTACTGTATCTATTTCATTTTATTCTGCTCATCATATGACCCAACTTTCTAGGATACAGCATTGCTGTGATAATTAACATAGCTGCCATAGCATCAATCGAGCCTTGACAGTGTTTGTCGAGCAGTTGCTACACCCCCAATCCTCACCTAGTCACTATTCACCTCCTGCTTCTCAGGGAAGAAACTAGCAACAGAGGTCATCTAAATTACCACCTGAAGCTAGTTTTGATCCTTTACAATGTCATGGTAACAGTTATATTTTCACAATATATTCTTGTGAGTCTATACCTTAAATCTAATCAATTGTAACACAGACACCCTGCCAGGTGTCTCTGCCTTCCCACTAGACTGCAGTCACTCCACAGCTACATCACTACATTTCTTTTCTACAATCCTGTGGGGATATTGAGCCACCAAGAATTTATAGTTCTGGTTAAGGTTCCAAAAGGTGTAAAACAGAATATAAAAGCAACAAGAAAAACTATCACTTAGCAAAAATAAGTTGAACTTGCCTTAAAGTGATTTCTAAGTTAACTCCAGATGCTTCACTAGTATCTTTCTGATGGCACTCTGGTAAGAGGGACCCACTTTAAATGGGGATGGAGGGACAAAACAAAACAGGAGTGATTCCTTTCCAAAGTACCAGAGAATTTACAGACCAAAAACCAGAAGCCTTCTCTACTATTGTTTCTACCGCACTATGACTATATATATATATACTGGCCAGAATGAGGACAGCCACATGTACAACAAGAGCAGAATAATAAAACTGGAGATAGCAGAATACAATAGGAAAACGTGAAAATGTATCCTGAAGGCTCAGAGATGCTGCTGTCATCTTTTTTAAATTTTTAATTTTTTTGTTTTTTGCTTTTTAGCATGTCCTTCAACCAGATAATCAGACGGCAACATTTATAAGCTAAACCTTGAGATTAGTAAGTAAACCTTAAAGAATTATGTTTCAAAGGCAGACAATTCTTGAGTCTGATATTATTAGTTCAAATAGTTAAAAGCTATATGTACTTTGTGGGTTCTTTTTAATTTCATTGTGTACATGGGTTTGTGTATACCCACACACGAGAGTGGGTTCACAGGCATGCCACTTGTCTGTGTAGGCCCAAGGTTGACGCTATGTGTCTTCCTCAGTTACTCCCCACTTTATTTTTTAGGTAGTTTCTTACTGCACTTGGATTTGGCTGACTCGACAGTACTGGCTGGCCAGCAAGTCCTGGAGAAGCTCCCATCGCCACCTTCCCAGATTACAAGCACACACTGCTGCATGGACACCTGAGTGTTAAGATTGTACTCCAGTCCTCATGCCTTCACAGCAAGCACTCTGCCACCTGTGACAAAGCCGTAATCTCAGCCCATTTGTGACCTCTTAGGGAGCAAGGGTATGATCACAGATGGCTAATCTTTATGCTCACGACTAAAAATGTTCTCTTCTCACATAAAGGCTATTTGATTTAAACCTTTGGTCCTAGAACAGACCAGTTTTAGAATGTTTGTGATGCAGTTTACCAAAACTGCTTCTTTACAGGACAATTAGCCTCAGAGTTCAGTTTAAATCTGTGTATATATTTGTAAGTCTACCTAAGTTATTATATCTTAGGTTTCAATCTGTTTTCAAGTATGCAATATTCATAATAAAACATTTCAGATTAAACTGTCAAGGCTATTTTACTTAGTTGATTCTTGTCAAGTCAATCTGTCTTCTATCTACATATGTGGTACCTTAAAAGTGTGGCCAAGGTTGGAAGAAATCCTGTAGACAGCACACATTTGAATCTTTAACAGAAAAAAAAAGCATCCAAAAATTTTATTCACAAGGACAGTTTCTTGATACCTAAAACTCAACTTTATACTCTGAGACAACACAGCTCTGACTGGCTCCTTGATGTACCTGTTACACTATACCTAATAATATGCCAATACTTCTGGAATCAGTGGGGGCCACACCAAATTATAAATGCTTATTTCTACTTCTGTATCCATTTTCAGATCATCATAAATTCTGTTGCCAAAACACTAATGCAGAGCCAGGCAAAGAGCATCCACAGCAGAATATTGCTTGAAGTTTATTACAATAGAGCAAACACCGAGTAACATTAAGGTAGCAGACTGACCTCTGAAAACTCTTATAGAAAGAAAAAAACATAGACCTCATTAATTGAAAATTAATCTTGTCCAAGTTGCTCAATCCGATTCTATCCCTTAAAATACTCATCTGTTCTATCTCTTTGCTAGTTTCTCCCTCATCATCTCAAAACAAAATTATGTAGCTAGTTTTGAAGATTAACCTTTAATATTTAATCCTATACCTTAATAGCTGAGGTGAATCTACTTTTCTGTAACTGAGAAAAACTAAACAACCACTTCTTTTCCTATCAAAAGCTACCTTACATGACTACTTTTAAGACTCCTGGCTTTCATCTACTGACCCAGAGGTTGCGATACAGAAGGTCAAGTATCAGACAGTCTACTCTCTCAAGACACTTACAAATGACTGTTATGCTCAGAGTATGATAGTAGCTGAGAAGCCTGAACAAAATATTTTAAATATTTATAGAACACAACTCCTAGTAGGAAAGATCAAAAATGACCTTATAAACCAGAGCTATTATTGCAAAGGAACATGTCTGCCTGGTACAGCAGAAGGGAATGAACAGAGAAGAAAAGTGTCAACATGGAGAGATGGGACCCGTGAGCAGGCTCAGCAGGTAGAGGCTAGACACCATGCCTGAGGGCCTGAGCTTAATCCTTTGGACTCCACAATGATGGAAGAAAACAGACTCCTGCAAGTTGCCCTCTGACCTCTCTTCTGCATGTACCCATGCATGAGCATGCATGGGCACATGCACACACACACACAAATGAATAAATGAATGAATATAAGAAGATTTATAAATAGTTAAAAAATGAAATGTAGAGGTAAGAAATTTGGGTATAATACCATATGGTATTCATTTTCATTATCAACTTAAGAAATGAGCTCAAAGGTCCAGAAATGGATCACGGCTTGAAGCTTTAGACAGCCATTCTGTGACATCCGATAAAAAAAAGCTAAGAATGCCTCCCGACACCTTAGAGCTGGCCCAGCTGGTGTGGGCACCTGTGAGCTGCTCCCTGAGGGCCTAGGGAGTGGAACTAGCCCCGCCCCTTGCTGCCAGCTGCACAGGGTGAACTAGCCAGGGGTGTGCTGGAGAACTATCCTGGTGGTGAGGATGAGGAAAGCTGGCAGGCTGACCAACCCAGCAGCCATCCAGGCCCAGAACCAGAGCCATGAGGTAGTTCACTCCGACATCTACCCCATCTATGAACTAGTGGAGCATGTAAAGGGGCCAGAACTGCAGATCCAAAGCTGCAGGATCTCCGTAACACAGGGCAACAACAGGATACCCAAGAGGAGTCCCAGTGAGGGCCCAGTGTGAATAGTGGAGCAGAGACCAGAGGCCTCAAGCCAGACCAATGACTCACTACAATGAACAGTTGCAAGCAAAGATGAACGGACTAAAGGGTAAACTGTGTGACTCACTGGATTCCATGACAAAGACCTCTTTTCTTTTTCTTAAGTTTTCTTTTATTTGGGGGGAGGTTGCAAGGACAGAGGGCAGATATGAAGGGACAGGGAAATGAGAGGGATTGAGATGCATGATGTGAAATCCACAAAGAATCAATTAAAAAGTTTTTTTAAAGTAAATTACAGAAATTTTATAAAGTTTCTTTTGTGAATGTGGCCTTAATGTAGTACGATACAAGAATAATACAACAAATTCTACAAATATTTACTTAATTTGTGGGAAAATCATTGTAGAAAAATGAGCCACAATTGTGATGAGCAGAATTTTTTTAAATAAAAATCTTAACAAAAAAAAAATAATAGCTAAGAAGTAGTAATTAGTTACTTTTCTCATGGCTGAAACCAAATACCTGACATGAAGCAACTTAGGGGGGGAAGGAGTTATTTAGTTCACAGTTTAAAGACATCCAGGCAGGAAAGATGTGTAAAGGACTGATATATTTCATCCTATTTAACAACTATAAAGCAGTTTGTATATGTGAAGACAGTATCTATCTAATCATGACTCAACTACTGTCATGTTTGGAATGTTTAGACAAATTCAGCAATAAAAACCTTCACACATATGTCTGTGCACATACCAGAGTATTTCAAGATGTGTCAGAGGGTAGAGTTATTATAAACTGTTATGAATGTGATGACCACACAACTAAATTAATTTCACTTCCACAAAGTGAGAGCCCATGCTCTTTTACTCATTCTCTGCGGAACAAGCAGTAAGATTATACTTTACTCCTTGCCAATGGCCACTGTCACAATAAAGCCGGCAAAGGTGGGATTTCCCCTCAAGTAGAGACTGTGACTGTAAAAGGCAATAAATCTTATAAAAGAACTAGAAGTAATAAGGTATCTCTTTCTCTCCTTATGTTGCCTTTCTCTATTACAGAAACATCTGCCAAGCAGTCTTTGAAGTCTACCAGAAGAACAAAGGGTTAATAATGGAAAGACCCCATAATTCTGCTAAAGCAACTGGCATGCCTCGCTAAATTACTCTCTACAGTAGAGCAAGGGACAAACACAAGGCTTTAAATGTCTCTCAATCTCATTCTGTAGTAACAAACATTAGTGTGATGGATTTCTAAATGCTTAGCACTCAAAAGCCAGTAAACAGAAGCAAACTAAATCTCACCCTTAAAATCGGAATAGATTTCCAGAATTAAAACATTACAAACAGTTGTTGCTGTAAAATTAATACACAACGTTAACTAGGACAAAACAGTGCTTCTACCCTTTCTGCACCTAACCTCTGTCCTCCTTTATGGTAGGGTTAGAAAGAAGATAAATTTTTAAAAATAAGACCCAAGAAATCCATGTCTGCAAATGTCTTATCACTTATTTAAGAGAATGTCAAAGAATCACCCATATTAAGATCCTATTATTCTCAGCAAAGTAAAAGATTTTGTAGAAATTAAGTAGGAAATATCAAAATTCATTTATGCTTGTGGGGGTGACAAGAGGCAGCACAGGTTTGACATTTGTTATAATTCTTCAGCACTGGTTCCAACCACAAGCTAAACTGCAACCGTGAAATCAAAAAAAGGTCTGCTTTAATGTTGAGACACCATGGCTAAGAAAACCAGCACAGGCGAATGTCTGTATAAATGTAGGCTGATCACTGCCAATCACCAACAGCTTTAAGTGCTTCACTTTGACTATAAATTGTTCTCTGCTCCACTTTGACAGCTTGCTTTCTTATGCTGTCAAATGTTTAAAGAATGGTGAAATTACATGGCTATGAATTAAAATTAGATACTTTCAATTCTGGCAAATGTAAAGTATCTTTAGGTTAAGTCAGTGTTAACAGTTGATTAAGACAATTTAAAACAGCCTTAATCTTATTTTAACAAAGTAGCAAAAAAAAAAATCAGTAGGAAGAATACACCATTCTAAAGATGAAATGACATCAAAGGTGCATTTTTACGCAAACAGGAAAAAAAGAAAAGCTAAAAAGAAATGCAAAAATCCTGAATGTCAAAAACCAAAGGAATACAACTACTTCAAAAAACCAACATATTATAGATAATGCTACACTGAAATCACACATAGCCTTTGTGTGTGTGTGGTGGGGGGGTGTTTGTTTGGTCAGTTGGTTTTTGTTTTGTTCAAGGCAGGGTTTCTCTCTGGCTGTCCTGGAACTCACTCTGGAAACCAGGCTGGCCTTGAACTCACACCAGCCCCAGCATAACCTTTGTCTCTTAACCACAATCTCTGACATTTCTCCAGAGTCTGGAGCAACAAAGACCTCTGTGAATTGGCTGCAGGGTTTTGTTGCATCCTCCTCTCTTTATCTAAATTTCAAAAAGAAATTAAATGTTTATTCTACTTTAGACCCTTTCCCCCTGATTTTAGAATGGTTATCAGAAATCCCAGAATATTTTATGAAAAAGCAGGTTCATCCTCTGAACAAAATTAGACTGTAATAAGACTTAAGGTTTTCCTTCTGTTCACAGAGAACTCTTGAAGTAGAGGAGGTTTCTATGTGATCACCTGTAGTTTAAATCAATCAGCAAGACAAAGACAAAGACTTCAGTGCCATCAGCTGCTCTTCCCTGTTTTCCTCTGCCTCTTCACCCAGCACAGGAGCTGTAGTGGCCTTGTCAGTGCTGACGCAGGGACTAAATGGCAATTAGACAGCTATGTAAGGTGAAATGAAAACAATAATGCGGATGAGATAACAGCATTCCAGCTGTCTGAACCCTGTCACTGACACAGAGATGAAGGGAAATATCCCTCAAAGAGCAGGCTGTGGGACAGGGTAAGAACAAACTCACTGCTTCACTACAACCAAATGTTCTATAAGGAAACTAAAATTGTTTTTAAAACATTGCTAATAAGGAAAAAATGTCTTCACTGATGAATTTTACCAAATATTAATGCTGCTTTTTTTCCCTTATAGTTTAGTATGCTTCTTTGTTTGGCCTACATGTATATCTGTGCACCACTTAAATTCCAGGAGACCAGAAAAGGACACTGGATCACCTGGAAATGGAGTTACAGATGGTTGTGAGCTGCCACATCAAACTCTGAAAGAACAACCAGTTCTCTTATCTGCTGAGCTATCTCTCCAGTCCCAAGTTATGCCACTTTCATATAAACTTCCAAAAAATGAAGAGGAGCATTCCCAACTTACTATATGTGACCAACTTTACTAGACAAAACAACCTATTTTATGATTTGTGAGACTATTTGCTATAGATAAATAAATGAATCTAATTTTCAGCATTCTACAAGAATGTGCCTTTTTCCATTATCTCACTTGGGTAAACAATTCCCTCATTATCTGTGTTTTATGTTTTTCTATCATTTCACTCATGAAATAACCAACCTCTGTTTAGACCTGTCTCAACAGGTCTCATTAATTCCCTAGAAAGAAACTTTTGGGACTTGAGGAGACAGTTCAGTGGCTGATATACTTACTAAGAAGGATGAAGACACAAGTTCAGAACCCTATGCTGTGGGATAGAGGCTTATCAGAATTTGCATCAAGCTCATGAAAGTATAAAATTGTATTTTACTAGTTTCTTCACTGTACCATCTATCTCTTTTCAAAACTTTTCTCTTTTGTTGCGTTTAAACTTAACTTATTTCTATCTTTCTTTTATTGGTTCCAGGGTATTTCTTAGACTTTAACTTATAGGTCATTATTTTGGTCTTTGTGTTTATTATATAGCATTTTCCAACTAATTTAATTTGGTAACACATCTTTTCATTTGTATGCACATGTGTGTGTTAGGAGGAGAATATACTAGTGCATGGGCCTTCAGAAGGCAGAGGTCAATGTCTAGTGTCTCTATTATTCTCCCCATCATTTTCTGAAAGTTCCTCAATGACCCTGAAGCTCATTAGCTGGCTAGATAGGCTGGCCAATGACAACCTGGGATCCCCATTACTCGATCTCTCCAACACTGAGATTACAGGGTTATAACATCGTGTGCAACTTTTTATGTGGATGCTCAGAATCTGAACTCAGATCCTCATGACTATATAGCACGTTAGCCCCTAGGTCCATCTCCCTAGTTCCTTGGTAGACATTTCTAAGAATTGTGTTTGTTTGTTTTTTTTTATATCAGCCTTAACATAATCGTGTTCACAAATACAGAACATACTCCCTCCATGCTTTTTCATCTGAGATCACTTCTCTGTCCAACCTAGCCATTTACTTTAAAATCAAAGCAGAAAAAAGTTGTTATGGTTTCTAATATCCTGAATCATCCATCTGTTCTTTTTATATTTTAAGTTTAACAGGACACTCCTGTAACTTGTTAGATATGCAGACAATTTTGCCTTTCCAGTTTAAATAATAAATATTTAATTTGTTACCAGTACAAATACTAACATGATAGGAAGGTCCATGGGCCAAGAACCAAAAAGGCATAAGTTAAATGGTAATTATAATATCTAAGTCTCAGCTTGCTTTTCTGTAAGTAAATTATTGACATATTATTTAATATAGCCTCTCCACTTGTGGGGAAACTAAAGTCAGGATGTAAAATAAATAAGTGAATGAATGGATGGATGAATTGATAAATGAATGAATAAATGAATAAATAAAATCATTAAGTAAAAAAAGATATCTCCCACCTAAAGGTTGGTAACAACTCCCTCCTATAATTTAAAAAAAAAAAAACAACAACAACAAAAACCCAAATAGAACACATCCTCCACAATCAAAGACTTAACAAAACAGAGGTTAATATTAGCAGTCTGGAAACACACTCGGAACCCAGAAACAATCAGATACTGGGAAGGATTCTGCCCAAGAGCTTTCCCAAACAGAAGCTGCACCTGAAGGGTTCAGCTGCGCCTAAACCCTGCAGATGCAGAGCCCTCCAGAGATGCTCCTTGAACAGAGTGAGCCAGAGGTGAGCTCATCCTCTACCAAGACACCAACAGACCTTTGTGTCAGCTAGGAGAGGAGACCCTCATACACTAACCACAACATTATTAAAATGGTTCCTCTAGATACCTGACAGAAGCAAACAAAATGATTACTGAGAAAGACAGACTCTAAACCTAAAGTGCTTTATTAAAAGCACCTCAGAAATAGTCATTCAAATTATATAAATCAAGTGCAGATGACATTTTTCTAAATAACAAAGAACTTATTTAAAGAAACTTTTTGGCTTATATATATTTCTAGGCAATTGAAAAAAAACAAGACTACACAAGTATGAGAATATTATCATAGCTCAATTCAACTGTTTACAGTTTGGCAAAATCCTCAAAATATATTTTAAGTGTCTTCAAAACATCTCTTACCAACTCAGCATTACAAATAAACAACTATAAATTATATCATTATGCTTTAAAAACTAGACAATAGTGCTTTTATTTTGCACTGCGGTACTTTAAACAAAGAAGAGATTATGCTGATATAACAGTATGTGACATTCTGAAATAAACTAAACAGAAATCCCTCCATTTTGCTGTAAGTATATACTAACTCCATGTTTTATCTTCTTTATAATCCCAAATGAATTCATTTCCTAAGATCTAAGTTTCCTTTATCAAGAAATAGAAAAGTGATTTAAAGTACTATTCTAAAACTTTTACTACTACTTTGATAATTTTGAATTTGTATTACCAAAATGGATCAAAAATAGTCCTTTCCATAATCATGTAGCTATAGATATCGGTATCTTCCTTCTCCCCTCATACCTATTGTATCTGGGAGGTCTAGTAGTTCATTGTGCTGCAAGTCAAGGTTGGTTATCTGTGTGCAGTTTCCAATCTCCTTTGGAAGGTGTTCAAGTTGATTGTGAGCTACATCCAGGGTAATGAGGTTACATAATTCACCTGTAAATTGATCAACATAATAATAAGCATTAAGTAATATATCAGGTAATACTATAAGCAAGGGAGTACATTTATGATTCCTAAGTTCAACCTCTACTTCAAAACAGTAAATTATCTGCTGAAGACACTCCTGTAGTGAAAAAATTTCAGCTCAACTAGACTCTCAAACAATTACTTCAGAAACTGACAGCTAATGAAATGGAAAGGATGCTTATAAACCAAGGCTTCATCCTTCTGTGCTGTGTGTACTTGGTGCTGTCTTTTGGTCCTAGGGATTGAACCCCAGGCCTCATGTACTCTGTCACTGAGCTACACACAAACCACCTCACCCTCTAATCCTGCCATATATTCCTTTGAAGTAGACATTTAGAGCACAAATGCTAATATATTCTAAGACTTTTCAAAAACTGACTAATTTAAATAACCAAATTCAATTATGATATTAGAGACACCTTCTTACCTAAATATATGTATGCTTTCAAAATGCATTTTCTGGTGCTATATAAATGACTAAACTGATATTTTAAATAAAAATTCCTTCACAATTTAATAGAAAATGAGGTGCATTTCCCCTACCTGTTCTGGGTTAGAAAGAGGTACACTAACAATTCAAATTTCTTAGTATTAACTGCATATTAAGACCCTTTTGATGTGGGATTCCCCTCTGTATGCTGTGAATACCATTGGTGAATAAAGAAACTGTCTTACTTAGGCCTGTGATAGGATAGAGTAGAGCTAGGTGGGAAAAAGTAAACTGAATGCTGGGAGAGAGAGGGCAGAGTCAGTGAGAAGCCATAGAGCCACCACCAGAGACAGACATGCTGCAAACTTGCCAGTAGGCCACAAATCTCGTGATAAAATATAAAATAATAGAAATGGGTTAATTTAACATGTAAGAGCATGCTGGGAATATGCTATAGTGTTTGGCCAAGCAGGGATTTAATTAATACAGTTTCTGTGTGGTTATTTCGGGAGTCTGGGTGGTTGGGAAACCAACAAGCGGCCTCATACAACACCTTTTTCTATTTATAATAGATTTGTTGGTATGAACATGATGTGTTTGTTTGTTTGAGACAGGGTTTCTCTGTGTAGCTCTGGCTCTCCTGGGACTCACTCTATAGAAAAGGCTGATCTAGAACTCAAGAGATTCATCCACCTCTACTTCCTGAGTACTGAGATTAAAGGTATGAAGTTTGGAGATACTGAAAAAAGTAAAAACTATAAAACTCTGAAAAAAAGAGTGGGAGAAAACATTTACAAGTCATGGATTTGATAAGGAATACAGAAATATTTAGAATACATAAAGACCTCCTCAGTTCCCAAAGAAGCCAATTTAAAACTTGACTCAGGATGAGCAGCATCACACCCTGTAATCTGTCAGTAGGAGACTAAGATAGAAAGTTTGCAAGATAAAAGACAGCCTTCTGCCTGTACTACACAGAAACATGATTCAAAACATAAACTTTGAGGAGTTGTGCAGGTTTCCAAGGGGCAAATGCACAAAGGCTAGTACACAGGCAAAGGCAGTCGACATGCGTAAACCTCAGATGAGTGAAAGCAATACATTTTATCACTGTATCCATTAGGATAGCTATTACTGAAAAACAGAAAGTGTGGAAAGCAAGTACAAAAATTATAACTTTGAGTTCAGCTGATTGGAATAGAAATTGGCACAGTTTCTATTTTCTATTTCTATTTCTGGGCAATCAGTAGATTAGCTCCTTAAAAAACTATGAATATAAAAATAATAGTTATCACAACAAAATTTTTTCTCTGGGAATTCTGAAATTAGCTAAAAAAAAAACCAGAATATTGAAAGCAGGGGCTAATTAAAAAGTATAACAACTGTTACCTGTAGAATAGTACTCATGAAAGCATCATTCTTCATAGCCAAAAAGTATAACCTCAAATGTTCAGAAGTCAATGAATAAACAAAATGTTGTATATATAAACAATATTTTGATTTTTTATAAAAGAATGGAATTCTGATCTTCCGATCTATGTTAAAACTGGAAAACCTTGAAAAATATGCTAAATGAAATAAACCAGACACAAAGGGCAATAAATTAAATGATCGTATTTACATGAGGTACTATTTATAGACAGAAAGTATAGTAGTTACAGGGTCTGAAGAGGATGGGGTGGAGCAGTTGAATGGGCTACACTGTTGTTCTCACAGTGTGAAAGGTTCTGTAGTTGGACGACATGAACACACTACCACTAAACTGCTAAATAAATTCCATGTAACATCTACTTTGTAACCATAAATATATATATATTATATATATATATATATGGTCAACCTAAAAAGCCCATGCTAAGATTTATTTTTACATCGGATAAGAGGAAGAATCTCAGAGCAGTCTTCACCTTGGGGGTTGGATAATAAAAATATGTGTATACATAAATAAATAAAAGAATACACATAATAAAATTAAAGACAGAATAGATACTAGTCAACATATGTAAATGTTGGTTGTTTAGGAAAAAAAATACTGATAACACATGCAAGACTTGAAAAGATAAAAAGAGAGAGAGAGAGAGAAAGACACATACTACAAATATCAGCAGTGAAACAAGCGAGTACATTCTACATTCTTCTTTTTCATTTTCAGGTTTTTATGCCAATACCAAGCTGTTTTCATTACTGTAGCTCTGTAATAGAGTTTGAAGTCAGGGATGGTAATGCCTCCGGCAGTTCCTTTATTGTATAGGATTGTTTTGGCTATCCTGGGCTTTTTGTTTTTCCATATAAAGTTAGTTATTGTTCTCTCAAGGTCTATGAAGAATTTTGTTGGGATTTTGATGGGGATT
>PVIU01008550.1:0-82431 GCA_004026605.1 Ondatra zibethicus
TAAGGTATGGTAAGATAAGGGACCACATGCTCAGGTATGATAAGGTATGGTAAGATAAGGGACCACATGCTCAGGTATGATAAGGTATGGTAAGATAAGGGACCACATGCTCAGGTATGATAAGGTATGGTAAGATAAGGGACCACATGCTCAGGTATGATAAGGTATGGTAAGATAAGGGACCACATGCTCAGGTATGTGGGAGGATGAATAAAACCCAAGGCACATGTGACTTCAGCCTGTATGACAGGGATGCCAAAACAAACAAATCAAAATGCCCTGCCGTGTAACAGTGCTGTTGAACTACAATCTTCTGCCTCGAGCAAGGGAGTCAAGGAAAACTATTTTGAGGCTGTCATTGAATGGAGACAGGGAAACTTCCTGCTAATAATTTACAGCTACATGTCAGTGAATGTTCCCAAGTTCTGCAGCACAAATCACATTAGGCCAGCAAACTTTCAGCTGAGGATGAGTTTTAATATGGTCCTCCAGTGGCTCCATCCCACAGAGCTAAACCACTGACATACCCTCCAATTACCCTCTACTTAAGATTCTACTAAATGCGCCCGTTGATTCTTTTGCACGTTTGATTATTGCAGCTTTATTGCGGGATGCCTTGTTTGCATTTGTCTTGCAGCACTGGAGACTGAGCCCAAGACCATGGGCACGCCACACAAGTGCTCCACTGTGAGCAACAGTCCCGTGTCTAGATGCTCTGTTTGGTTCTTTCTCAAATTGGTTTGGCCATAACTTTGAGGGAATTAGTAGAATCCAACTCAGGACAAAGTTGGGAAATAAGCCCATGAGACATGGAGGTTATTTTGGCACAGGCTGGCAGAATTCTAGGAGGAGAGAATGGGACAAAGATCGTGTTTGAATTTTTCACAGCTGATAAAAGACAAAAATCCAAGGAGCCAAGAGAAGCTCATACAGGGTTAGGAAAAGCACATCTACGTGTAGAAGACAAGAAAGATACGGAATAGAGATGGAGAGCAGATCCGGAGACAACCGGCGAAAGAGGGTACGTGTTGGGGCTGTTGTGGGGTGGGCGCAGGGGGCATTGTTAAGTTGGCAGTTCACAGAAGAGGGCACTGAAGCCAGCACACAGAGAACGACATTCATGTGGCTGAAGAAAAAAACAAGCCTAGAATTGTCTATCCTTTAAAAACTATTTTTTTAAACCAGAGAAATTAACATGCAAACTAAAATGGAGTTTGCTATCAGCAGATCTTCATCAGAAGAAACTCCAAAGGGCCCTTAACCTTTAACATACATGTAAAAGTAATTTCCAGGTGAACTACACATGCAAGCTTGAAAGCATTACAACAGTATAAAAGAAAACATAAAAAAAAACCTTTTTATTTTGGAGTAGGAAAACGTTTCTTAAATTAGATATTCAGATTAGTAACTGTATATGCAAAGCACTGAATGAATACAATATAGTGAAATATGCAAAGGCTCAAAAACAAGGAATCAAGTAAACAAATGATCCAATCAAAGAATGGGTGATGGATATGAACAGAGAGTACTTTAAAAAGGAAATTAAAAATGGGCAAGAAATACCTTAGAAAGCATTCAGCATCCTGAGCAATCAGGGAAGTGCAAATTAGAACTACTTTGAAGCTTCCTTTGATCCAAGCTAGAATGGCTAAGAGTAAGAAAATACCTGAGAACAAATGTTGGTGAGGATGTTGGCAAAGGGGAGCCCTCATCACTGCTGGTGGGACTAAAAACTGGCAGGGGCACTGCAAAAATCAGGGTGGGGAATTATTCAAATACTGAACATAAACATAGTCTAACATATGACCCAGGTATACCAATTCTTGGCGTATGTCCCAAGGACAAACGCATCCCACAGTTTCTTGTTCAGCAGTGTTCATTGTTGCTCTGTTCACATTAGTTAGGAAATAGAAACAACTTAAATGTCCTCAGTTGACAAATGAATAATGGTACATAGATGCAATGGAATTCTGTGAACTTGTAAAGAAAATCATGAAATGTGCAGGTGAATGGACGGCACTGGAAAATATGATACCGAGCAAAATAACCCAGTGTTAAAAACTTGTCTCTTGTTTGTGGGCCCTAGCTCTGAAGTTTAGATTTAAATACAGACTGGAAGCAAACAAGGAAGCTAGGAAAGTCGGAAGTGATGAGAGGCAGCAGCTCTAGAGAGGGGACTGGTAGGGCATAGGTGATGTGAAGGATGAAGAGGGAAGTGGGGGAGGAGCTTAACTGGAGAGAAGGGAGAGCCACACAAAAGGAGAGAGAGAGAGAGAGGAAAGAGAGACAAATGGCATGAAGGAAGTCTGAAAAAGCCACAGGAAAACATAATTTTACAATCTTTACACATCTAATGTGCACGTGTGTGTGTCACCATACTAAGTGACAATGCTCCCTTAAGAGTTATAGACAAGGGCTGGAGAGATGGCTCAGCAGTTAAAAGCACTTGCTGCCCTTGCAGAGGATCAGGGTTTGATTTCTAGCATACACATGGTGGCTCATAACCATCTGTGACTCCTGTTCCAGGGGACCCTACATCCTTTTCTGGCCTCTGCGGGCATTCTACGCATGAGGGGCACAAACATACATGCAGCCAAAACACTCACACTTCTAAAGTAATAAAGTAAAAAATTTAAAGTCATAGATTAATAAAAAAAAACCTCCATGACCAGGCAAAGGAGACCCCCTTTCCAGTTGTTGGTCAGCCCAAGAAACTGCCAAAACAAGACAGGCTATTGTCATTGCCTGTGTTTGCCTCCCGGAACTAAAATGGAAGACCCTACTGTTGAAGACACTGCATACTTTGGATACAGGACATGGAGGAACTGAGCTGCAACTGACCTGGAATCCTCGTCCTTAAGAACTAGCCCTCATAGAATCTGAAGGTGCTGTGTGGGCTGCTGAGGTAGCAAAGCAATTAATAGTCTTATTCAGCTGTAAAGACTGTAAGCCATGACAACAACAAGCCTGGCAAGATCCGCAGTGGTTTAATAGGGGCATTTACATCTTGGGGTAAGGAACAGTTATCTAATTGGATTTAAGGCCTACTCAACAGGTGGGAGTTCATGCTATAAACCCAGTCAACTCCCTGCGGCTGGAGAGTCATTGGTCCTAGAGGAGAATCCACTATCGTCATTTTCTACAGCAATAGAGTCTCTAGCTGTATTCTAAATACTCATCCTTCTACCTACAGGTAAGTGTAGCTCTCACCCTTCACCAAAGATGCTGCTTCTTTGTAGCAGACAGGAAACTACAGAGGCCTACAACTGGTCAGAAGGCAGAGACCAAATGGCCACGAGGAGCCGCAATGGACACATCCACAATGCAACCCTGATTTCTAGGCCTCAGGAAATATCGTGAAAGAAGTTGTGGAAAGACTGTAAGAGCCAGTGGATCAGGACACCAGCTGTCAAGATAGTATCTCCTAGATATAGCAAGGATGCTATACCCATGAAATATCAGCAATATGGTTGGCTATAGGAGTCCTACCTAATGAGCTCACCATTTGACTTGCCAACTTGGATGGGTAGATGGGACTTATTTCCTTAGGCCCCAACCCTAGACATAAACCTACAGGAAATCAATGGCTGAGGAGAGGAGAATCAGTTTCTTTCTGGGATGAGTGCCTTGATTGGTTATTGAACACCAAGTGGTCAGCTTTAAATGTGCACATGTGAGCAATACTAAGTGGTTTTGCGTGTGCATGCGCGCATGCACACACACGGTCATGAATTTGAGAGAACTGGGAGACGATATAATTTGAAATGGGATAGGGGAGGGAAAATGATGTAAATATGGTATTCATATATGAAACTCAAAAAATAGAAAATTTTAATTAAAAGAAAATTGACGACTTGGACTCTATTATAATTAAAAACTTTCATTTGTTAGCATATACCATTAAGAGAGTGAAAAATAGGATCATTTCTAGAAGAAATTATTTGTAATGTAGACATCTTATAAAGGTCTCAAATCCAGAATATAGAAGTGATTTAAATAATTACTTAAATGGTACAGAAGCTATGGTCCAGTGGGAGGTCAGGGTGGCACATCAAACTGTCAGCAGAACTTGGTAAATAATGTGTAAGAGTATCCCACATGCTACTGGTTTTGAAGTATTCAAGGAGTTGTAGAGAGCAGCTGAGGCCTGGATTCATGTGGCAAGGTCAGAGTCCCTGTAATTCTTATTTGATACCTGTTTTCTTATATATAATTTTACTATGTTAAAGTTAAAGCCTTCCTTTTTGTTTAAACAGAAAAGGGGAAATGGTGTAGGAGGTTCTTCTGTTCATGTGTTGCTTTCATTGGGTAATGAATAAAGAAACTGCCTTGGCCTTTTGATAGGGCAGAACTTAGGTAGGCAGAGAAGACAGAACTGAATGCTGGGAAGAAGGGCAGAGTGAGAGATGCCATGGATCTTCTGCCTGAGACGGACACTGATTAGAATCTTGCTGGTAGGCCACAGTCATGTGGTGATACACAGATTAATAGAAATGGGTTAAATTATGATGTAAGAATTAGCCAATAAGAAACTAGAGATAATGGGCAAGCAGTGTTTTAATGAATAAAGTTTCTGTGTGGTTATTTTGGGTGTAAGCTAGCCAGGTGGCTGGGACAAACAAGGGGCCACCTCTCCCTTGCAACAAGAAATAATCCAATTTTGTTTTTCAAATGTGTTTAGTTTATTTAATGTGTATGAGTGTCTGCCTTCATATATGTATATGCACCCTGTGCATGCCTGCTGTCCTTGGAGGACGGAAGACAGTGTCAGATCCCCTGGAAATGGAGCTACAAATAACTGGGATTAGCCATGTAGGAACCCAATCCAGGTTCTCTGCAAGATCAGTGAGTACTCCTATCTGCGGAGCCATCTCTCCAACCCCCAAATACTACTAGTTTTTACAGCCTTCTAGGAACAATAAAAGAGAACACTGTTCTTAGTGTATGAGACAAGGTCTTGCTACGTAGCTCAGCTGATCCTGAACCTGAGAATCTTCTTTTAAAAACATTTAAAATGTATTTTTATTTTATGTGCATGGGTGCTTTTCCTGCATGCATGTCTCTGTGTGTGTGCTTGGTATCCATGGAGGCCAGAGGCAGACACCAGGTTCCCTGGAGCTGGAGTTACAGATGGTTGTGAGTTGCCAAGTGGGTGCTGGAAAACTGAACTCAGGTTCTTTGCAAAAGAAGCCAGTGCTCTTAGCCCCATCCCCAGCCTGAGATCTTCTTCAGCTTCCCAAGTGCTGGGATTGTGCCTGCCACCAGTGGCATTCTGAGCACTGCTCTTTCTGATAAGGATTGATTAGCTGTTTGGGGGACTTTTGTGTTTTCCTAGGAGCTTTAGGACTTTTTTTTTAATTCTGTAAAGAATGTCCTTGCTGTTTTGATGAGGATTATTAAATCTGAACTGACTTTTGATAGCACAGCCATTTTAGCAGTATCAAGTCTGCCAATCTGTGAGTGTGGAAGGACTTGCTCTCTACTGTGTCCTTTCCAATTTCTTCCTTTGGTATCTCCCAGTTTTCATTTAGAAGGCTTCTACCCTTTTATTAGGGTTATTCTTAGGATTTTCTTTTTGAACTATTTGAACAGCATTCCCTCCATCCAATTCCTTTTCTTCAGATTTCTTATTGTCATATAGCAAGGTTATGGATCTCTGTAGGAAAATTTTGTATTTTACCACTGCAGTGAAAATGATTATCATTTTGTGTTTTTATGGGTTTTCTTTGTCTGTGTTTCTTGTGTTTATTCATTTAAATTTTTTTGGGTTTGTTTGTTGGCCCTTTCTCAAGAGAGAGTGCAACATGAGCGCCTGCTTGTTGGGTTTTCTGTCCTGCCTGGTTCCCGCATTCATTAAGTCCCAAGGAAAATCACAGAGAGGTCTACATAAGTTATAAACTGATTGGCCCATTAGCTCAGGCTTCTTATTAACTCATAACTTATATTAGCCCATTATTCTTGTCTATGCTAGCCACATGGCTCAGTACCTTTATCAGCGTGGCAGGTAACATCTTCCTTCTTCTGTGTTTGGAGAGGACTGCAGAGGAATGGGCTTCCTCCTTCCCAGAATTCTCCTGTTCTCATTGCCTGCCTCTACTTCCTGTCTGGTTGTCCCACCTATACTTCCTGCCTGGCTACTGGCCAATCAGTGTTTATTTAAAACATAATTGACAGAATACAGAATTGTCCTGCACCATCCCCCCCCTTTTTTATTTTTTATTTATTTATTTTTTTTTAGAAAACAAGAACATCCACAGTCAATTTTTTGGGAATGTGGGCATAGTTTTCCAGACTACTTCATGCTGGTTGGGGGCACTGATAATCTTACGGGGAGCTAAAGAAAATTTAGAATTATGATTAAGTCCTGACTGGAGTATCCTGTGAGTCTTGAATCTGTTCTGGATGTAGAACTCAGACATCCAGGCCATCTGTGCCTACCGGAGATTTCTCAGGTGGTCTTCCTTGATCAAACCTGATTTTTCTTAACTCAGAATGAATCCACAGCCTCTCATTTTCTGTGGAAACAAAAGCAAAATCTCTTCTCCAGAGTAACATACCTTTTGACTTCAATTTTGAAGTTAAGGTATTTTCAAAATACCTATGTTGGATTAATTCAGCAGCATTTATAAGCAAAAATCTTTTAGCAGCTGTTGCTCTTTCCTTAGCATTCAAACAGTTCAAAGAGAGCATAATAACATACAGTATCAAGATTCTCTGTGTATTTTTCATCTTTACGTGGCTTTATGTTAACCTCTATTTCTTTTATTTTTACTTTTTGGCTTTTTGAGACAGGGTTTCTGAATATCTTTGTCCTGGAATAATTTTGTGGACCAGGCTGTCCTTGAACTCACAGAGATCTGCCTGCTTCTGCCTCCTAAGTATTGGGATTAAAGGTGTGTGATACCACACCTTGAACTCACAGAGATGTGTCTGCCTCTGCCTCCCAGGCATTAGGATTAAAGGCGTGTGCCACCAAACCTAACTACTCTCTTTTTTATTTTAAGGACTTTAACCTCTTTCTTTATTCTTCCAAACTTGCATATATTTTTAACACACTGTAAACCATTTAGAGGTTTTTTTCATCTTTGAATCTCTCTTTACTGTATCTCTCTTTTTCTGACCACATGAGTCTTTAATTTGCTAAGCAATATTGGTAGGATTAAAGCCGTAGCTTTGATGGCTGGATACAGCCCATTCCTTAGCTTTGTGAGATTCCAGGTTCATGGCAGAGGTACCAGCCAGAGCCATGTTTATTGCCACAACTCTATGGCATTTCAAGGTCCGCGCCAGCAAGCAAGCTGCAGCAGTGTGCTCACAAACCACACTCAAATGCTCCATAGTGGGACCACCTGCCTGAAAGAGTCAGAGTTTTCCCTGGCAGTACGGCCCAGAAAGCCTGCATTTTAAAACAGTGCAGCTTTTTTTCTGCTATGGCTGAAAACCGAAAAGCATGCGGTCAGCTTTTCATCAACACTATTTAAGTGTTTCTTGGCAGGACCTCTTAAAAGAGCTGCAAGGACTTACAGCTAAAGCTGAGTCAGGAAGCCTCTCTTAGATGAGAGCACTTGCTTGCCTCTAGCAAGCAGAGCAGACCTGAGAAATTGCTGCTACCAATAAGCCATGCTTTACTCTATTCTTTTCTGTCTAGAATTACTTCCCAAGCTCTCTCAGGTTTTATGTGGATGCAGTTGTCCACATGGGCACCACGAGAGAGATAAAGGGCATGGAGTTGGGTAGTTGGGGAGATGGGAATTTGAGGAGGTGAGAAAGGAGAGACTGATCAGAATACAGTGTAGGAAATTCTTTCAATAAAAAATTATCAGTTCTAAGAGTTTTCTGGTGGAATCTTTAGGGTTTTTGATTGAGTATATGTATTGTTATTTTAGGCTCCATTTCTTTATTTCTTCCCTGACCCATCTTCCCTCCCTCCTTCCCTCCGTCTCCATCCCTCCCTCTCTTTGTCCCTCCTTCTTCTCTTCTATTTCTTCTTTCCTTTCTTCTTCTAAGACTTTGAAATATTTCATTGAGTGATTTGAGATCTTTCTGACTTCTTGTTCATTTGTTTGAAGGTAGGATCTCATATATTCTAGGCTGGTCTCCAATTTCCTGTGCATAAGAAGATGACCTTGAGAGCCTGGTCTATGCACTGCCCAGTGAGTCTATACTGGAGAACTGTTTGGCATCTGCTGGCTCTGTCTTTCTTTACTTTACAGCTTCCCTTTTTTTTTGAGTACCAGAGGCCTCTGCTGGCTACACTTAAGTTTCTAGTCTGTGGACTGAGTGGGGGGGGTTTCTCCCCCTCCTGAGACTCCTCAGATGGTACCCCCAAGGTATACTAATGTTTTTGTTTTGGGGTATGTGTCTCCCAAGACTACTGGGAGTGTGAGAAGCATCCAGAGGCCTGGGGTCTGGCAGAGGACCTGTCTTCTAGCTTTCAAGAGCTTTGAGTATTTGTCACCAGCTAAAGGAATGAAGCTGTGGTGTATCAAGTACATTCATGGAACTGAAGCAGTTCTACTGCAGGGACAGGTGGGTGGCTCCAGAGGTTGATCCACTGCCTGGCCTCAGGCTCAGCTTACCAAACTTCAGGATGATCCTTAGTTGATGAGATCTGATCCTAACCATCAAGGATCCTAACCCTCAAGGAGGGGGTTATCTTTTCTTATCAATCATTTACCTGCCTGAGCTGAGCCTCCTGCTGCCTGTGCCCTTTAGCTTCTCAGTGTCTGGACGTTCTGCTCTCCATAACTCCCTCTCTGATTTTTGGTTCTTCCCTAATCTCAGGTCCCCAGAGCAGCTCAGTCTTTTTAAAAATAAATACTTTTATTAATATTTTGATGCCACGCCAGCACAGCAACTGTAGTTCTTCTGAGCGAGGGACATCGGGATTAACACACAACACAACTTCAGGTTCTGCAGACAAGCCTTTATTCCACTTTCTCACACAGTATATATAGCCCTCAGCAGGGGAGGCCGAGCCAGGAAAGCAGGAAGCTCTCACTGCAACTTACATGGCTTAGGGGTAAACATCCTTAGAAAACATTGCTGAAAACACCAGATTGTTCCTGTTTTCAACCAACCACAAGAGTGCAAAACAGATCAAGTGGGGGTGTGAAGGCCTGTTCTCTAGGGACCCAACAATTCCCCCCTTTTTATTTTGAAAGCATGAGAGCCCCTGTCTTAGGACTCCCCTGGATAGAGGCTCTTACCCGTCTATGGGAGGCCTTAATCCCTGTCTTAGGTGAGCTCTCTATACCAGGACAATTGCCCGTTGTAGGGATCCCTCATGACTTCTGCAGCATCTGCAAGCCAACTTGGGCACTTCCTGATTACCGGAAGACAGCCCAAGCAACAATTGTTGAGTGACAGTGTGCCTACGTGGGATTGCCACATAAAGCAGCAGAGAATCCAAAAACAGATAACCCCAATAGCAATATCAGCAAAAGTGAGAGCATTCAATCACTGGACCCAGCCCCCAAGCTGGGCCATGGTATTCCCCTGACTGGATCCAGACACAGAAGGGACCCACGTGCTATTAATACTAACAATATGATGAGCTGTCTGCAGGGTAAAATTCAAAAAGGAGGAATTCCAAGGGCCATCCAAACATGCATTCAATTGTACAACATACGAGACATTTGTTGCAGGAGCCAAAGGGAATCCACCTGCTCTTGCAAAAGCACAGTCCATCAATCCGAATTCAAAAGTCCAAGTCCAATATGAGAGTCCAGAGCACTCATGTCTGCAGGGACTCGCTAACCCTTCCAGACAGCTAATCCACAGTTTCTGCAGTCACAGCCGTCTGTGAAATGGCAACTCCAGCAACCGTAGCCACAGTGGCAGCGACAGCAATAGCAGCAACAATTGCAGCTGTTATCCCAAAGTCTCGCCACTGTCCATAAAGGATGATCTTCTGACATTCTTGAGACACCAGCACTGGAAGAGGAATCACAGCAGGCACTCGAACGATCAAGGCTCCATCAGAACCATCCCAGCAATTACCCAGTTTGCAGATCCTGAAAGAACAATTAAGAATATTGCCCCCAAAGTGCCATTCCACAATACAAAGAAAAATGGGGCAGGAACTCAAGCAGAGGATTGAATAGTCATATTGTGTCCAGCAGTATAATTTATCTTTAGAGAGGTTTCAAAAAGATCTGTTTGGTTAAAACTGGCAGTGACATTAAAAACAATTACTTATACCCAGGAAAGGTGGAATTTTTCATCATGGGCCTATGGCCATACCACCACATGTTATTTCTACCTTTTACCAAATCAGGCTCTTTAGTGATACATTCTCCCCACATAACTGTGGGGGTGGAGATTAAAATCTCTATCAGCATCCCAACACCGAGGAGCAGGCTTGGGACCATAGGTCAAATCCTCTTTCAGGATGAGATGCAGTATATTTCTAAATCCTATCACCCTACTATGAGTATGATTATTAGTAAAGTCTGCAATAGAAGCATTATGCAATAATAAACATCCATGATGAAAGGAGGACTCCTTCACCAATGACAGGTTAGCAAAAAGTGAGGGAAAGAGGGGGCTATTTTTACCAACTGACATTAATAGTAGGGGGTTTCTCACCAGACTCCCCATCACACATGATTCTGCTGTTGTTACCAGAGTCATCACCTGAAGCAGAAGGAGCATTGTTGTGGTCACATCACCAAACAATCTCCCTACCAACTGCAATAGCCTATCCACATAGTCCTGAAATGGTTCTGAAGGCCCTTGTAAAACTTTTGACAGCTGATCCCCCACGGCCTTGTTTGGCAGGGCTTTCCAAGCTTTGGTAGCCGCAGCCACCATTTGGAGATATACGGCAGGATCAAGCACAATTTGATCCGCATAAGTTCCTGCTCCAATTAGCATGTCTAGATTGCGCTGTGCCTGTCCCACTTGAGCATTTAACCTAGCCGTTTGTAAACAATTTTCTTGATATTCTCCCCTCCACAATAAGTAATCTCCTCCCGAATGTACTGCACGGCATAGCTGCTGCCAATTGCTAGGTATAAGATTCAATGCCGCAAAAGATTCTACTATGGCAAGAGTAAAGGGGGCCTGAGCCCCATATACTGCTACGGCCTCTTTTAATTGCTTCATCTCCTTAAAACTCAAGGGCACATGTTGTCTCAGCATCTGTCCTGGATTGTTCAGATCAGGTACCTCTATGACCGAAGCAACTATGTGCCGAGGCTGAAAGCAGACACCTGCTCTTCTTCCTGAGCCGTCTTTGGCCTCCCACTCATCTGTCAGTCCCCAGTGGGGCTCTCTCCTTCCCCAATCCTCATTATAAGCAGGTGGGGCTGACGGCACACATAAGGAATCCTTCGCCTTACAGCGCTTCAGCCTTTTCTGAAGTACCTTAATTTCCTGTGTTAGCTATTCTTCCTCAGCAGATAAACTACCCTCTGCGCTAGAGCTGAGGCTGTCTTCCCCATTTTCTGACTCAGAGGTTATCGTTATCTGGTATTGTGTCCAAAAGCAGGTAGACTTCGGCGCTAGCCTTGGTCCTGCACCAGATTCCAAAGCTCCCCCTGGTACCCCTGACATTTCCTTTCGGTACCTATGTGACTCCTCTGTGGATCCTATGGTCTCCTCCTCCTGTATTTCTTCTAGTATTTCTTTAGCCACCGCAACCTCCGGCCTCACTTTCACTTTATCAGTAAGCAGGGCATTGCGGACCAGGCGCCATAGCGAAAACATAGATAGAGGGGCACTATTGGCACCCTCCTTTTGCAGCCTTTTCTGCAAATCTCTTTTCACCTGTTTCCAATCTGAGATGTTCAAACCTCCACCTGTCAAAAACCATGGGCTTGCTGCAGCTATATTCTTAAGAAAATCCTCTATAGTTCTCTCTTTCACCGTGGTTCCTTGCTGCTCTAACAATTTAGATATCTCATATATCAGTTCTCTCTTACTGCTCGTGGATCCCATTTTTTCCGCAACCCATCCTTACTGACCTAGGACGACCGTCTGCTACCCCTTCTTTCTCAGATCTCAGTGGAACCTCCACTTTGCCATGCCAGCACAGCAACTGTAGTTCTTCTGAGTGAGGGACGTTGGGATTAACACACGACACAACTTCAGGTTCTGCAGACAAGCCTTTATTCCACTTTCTCACACAGTATATATAGCCCTCAGCAGGGGAGGCCGAGCCAGGAAAAGCAGGAAGCTCTCACTGCAATTTATATGGCTTAGGGGTAAACATCCTTAGAAAACATTGCTGAAAACACCAGATTGTTCCTGTTTTCAACCAACCACAAGAGTGCAAAACAGATCAAGTGGGGGTGTGAAGGCCTGTCCTCTAGGGACCCAACATTTTGAGATTTTCATACAATATATTTTGATCATATTCACACCCAACTCTTCACCTTAACTTCTTAGAGATTCACCCTGCTTACCTCCCAGCTCCACTTTAAATTTATATCTTCTATTTTTTAAAGTTTAAAAACCCATTGATCCCAATAGTCCTGTCCATATACATCTGGACATTGGAGTCATCCACTGGAGCATGGCCAACCTCCTAGGAGCCACATCCTTAAAGAAAACTGACTACCCCTTCCCTAGAAGCCATCAACTACTCATGGCTCCTTAACTAGGGGAGGGGAATCATGAATTCCTTCCCATCCCATGCTAGAATATTGACTGGCTTGCCCTTATACAGGCAACGTCAGCTCTCTCAGTTCACAAGTGTAGAGGTCCTATTACATCCATAAGACAGTATTTTTGCTCCAGTCATCCCTAACATCTGACTCTTACAACACTCTTCCACAACAGTCCCTTGGGGAGGGGGTGGAATAAAGATGTTCAACACGTGACTATATCCACAGTCACTTTGTCTCTTCCCTTGGACCAGTCATGAGTTTCTACATTAACTTAACCACCATTCACTGCATGAAGAGATCTCTTTGATGGAATCTGCACTCATTGGTGTGCAGAGAAACACGAATTTAGAGGGCAGTTTGTTTCATCTTTGAGGTCTGTGAGCTCCACAACAAAGGGTTCTTGACCAGATTTCCAGTACTAAGGCGTGTGTTTCCTCCTATGGTGCACGCCTTAAACCCAATTGGAAAGTGGTTGTTTATTCCCTAACATTTATGCCACTACTGTGCTTACATTAGTTCTCTAATGGGACAGAACTGACAGAATAGATATGAATATATTAAACAGGGATTTCTTAGGCTGGATTATAACATGTATTCCAGGTAGTACAGCAATGGCTGACTCACAATGGAGAGGGGAAGACTATGGTCATTTGTTTAGTCTGCAAGGCTGGATGTCTCAGCAGTCAAAATCTGATGCTAAAAGCTTAGAGGACTCTGGAAAGCTGCTGGTCTTCAGTCTACATTGGAATCCCAAAGATGTTGGTTCTAATATTGGTGAAGGAGCATTATAACAACAGACAGATGGACTTACAAACAAGGGTGAGGGCAAGCAGGCAAACATCAGTTTCCTTCTTCCATATGCCTTCATGTAGGGAGCCACCAGAAAGTGTGGCCCAGATTTGCAGTGGCTCTTGTAAAAAAAATTCCTCACAGGAATGTCCAGCAGCTTAAGTTTTAGTTGATTCCAGATGCAACAAAGTTGACAATCACCATTAGCCAACACAGTGACCATAGGTGTATCTTGCTATGCCGATAGCTATTTAGGAAGTTTATAAAATAGGTTTCCATGTGGCTTTTTCAAACATCCTTAGAAATTACTTATCCTTCCCTCAACCTCCTCATCTGCCCTCCCCTTCCCATTATCCTTCCCACTTAAAACTTCCTCCCCAGCATTTCTATTTTCTTCTTCATATTACCTATGTCATACTGCCCCCTTGCTTAAGATCTTTCTTTCCCCTCGTCACCAACAGTCCCTTTCTGGGTTTATGGGTTTTAAAAGTACTCAAAATTAAGTGCACACACACTGAAAGCTTCAACATTAAGATCCACATATTAGTGAGAATGTATTTCTGTCTGTGTTTGCTCACTCAGTATGTTTTCCAGCTTCCTCCTTTTACTGGCAAATTTCTTGATTTCAGTTTTTCCTTATGGCTGAATAAAATTCTATTGTGTATAGTACCACATTTCATAGTCATTCATCCATTCATGGGTATCTATGTTGTTTCCATGTCTTAGCTATTGTGAATAGAGCAACTATAAACATGGATGGTCATGAGTCTCTATAGTAGGCAACAGTCTTTTGGGTTTATGCCCAGGAGTGGTATCATTGGGCCATAAAGTAATCTATTTCTAGTCTTCTGAGGAACTGTTACACTGATTCCCACAGCGGCTAATTAAAATTTTCACTCCCATCAACTAAACTGTTTAGTTCTTTAGCCCAGATTAAAAACTGGTTTTATTGGTGTTTAGTTTTTTGAGTTCCCTGTATATTAGACACTAATATTCTGTCAGATATATATCTGGCAAAGAATCTTCCCCATTCTGTTGACTTGCCAGTCAATTGTTTCCTTTGCAGCACAGAGGCCTTTGAATTCCATGGATTCATGCTTGTTGATTGTTGGTCTTATTTCCTGCACTTCCAAAATCCTACTCAGGAAGTCCTTACCCGAGCCACACCCTGAAGTGGGCTCACTGCTCTTTCTTCAGTTTCAGTCTAACATTGAGATTTCTGACCCATTTGGAATTGGTTTGTGTGAAGGGTGAGAGAAAAAAGACAAGTCTCATTCTTCTACACATAGATATCCAGTTTCCCAACACCACTGTTTAAAGATGATGTCTTTTCTCAACAGTTTTAGCATCTTTGTCAAAAGTTAGGTGGCTTTAGGTGCATGGACTTATAGCTGGGTCTTGTTTTTTTCCCCATTCATTAGTAATTTTCATGTGCTAGCGGCATGCTGTTTTGAGTACTAGGTATCTGTGGTATAACTGAAAATCAGGTTTGGTGGTAAGCCTGGCATTATTTTTATTTTTCAAGACTATTTTGACTTTTTGGGGTCTTCTATGATTCTATATCAATTTTAAGGTTCTTATCTGAGTTTCTATGGATATGATATTGGAATTCTGATTGGTATGGCATCAAATCTGGGGATTACCTCTGGCTGGAAAGCTTTATCTGTTATCACCCTGCCAGTTCATGAGCATGGGTGCTATTTCTACCTTCTGGTATCATCACTCTTTTTTCACTGTCTTAAAGTTTTCATGGTAAAAGCCTTTCACTTCTTTGGTTGAACTAATTCCAAGATGATTTTAAGGCTATTGTTAATGTGATTGTTTTCTTACTTTTTCCTCTGTATGTTTATTGTTGGTATATAGGAAGGCTACTAATTTTTGTGTTAACTTTGTATCCTGCTACTTCCACGAATGTTTATCAGCTTCAGGTGTTTTTGTTGGTGGCATTTTCAGGGTTTTTTAATGTATAGAATCTTTTTTGTTTTGTTTTGTTTTTCGAGACAGGGTTCTCTGTAGCTTTGGAGCCTGTCCTGGAACTAGCTCTTGTAGACCAGGCTGGCCTCGAACTCACAGAGATTTGCCTGCCTCTGCCTCCCGAGTGCTGGGATTAAAGGTGTGTGCCACCACCACCCGGCAAATGTATAGAATCTTACCATCTGCAAATAAGGATACTCTACGACCTTAAGGCCTATAGTTGAACAAGAGTGCAGAGAATGGACATCCTTGTCTTGCTTTTTTTTTTTTTCTTTGAGACAGGGTTTCTCTGTGTAGCTTTGGTGCCTGTCCTGGATCTAGCTCTTGTAGACCAGGCTGGCCTCGAACTCACAGAGATCTGCCTGCCTCTGCCTCCTGAGTGCATGCACCATCACTGCCTGGCTTCTTGTCTTGTTAATTATAATGGAAGTAGTTCAAGTTTTTCTCCATTTAGTAAAATGTTGACTGTGTGCTTGTTGTATATTGCTATTGCCTTTATTGTGTTGAGGTGTTTCCTGTGTTTCTAGATTCTCCAGGACTTTTGTCATGAAGGAATATTGAATTCTGTCAAGGCCTTTTCTGCATCTAATGAGACAATCATTTGGTTTCTGTATTTGAGTATATTTATGTGATGGATTACATTTATTGATTGATGTATGTTGAACTACCTCTGCATCTCTAGGATGAGGATGACTTGGCCATTTTGGATGTTCTTTTTAAATTAGTTTGCAAGTCTTCTGTTGAGAAAATTTGTACCTATGTTCATCTATGACAATGGTTCTTAACCTTCCTAATGCTGTGACCGTTAATACAGTTTCTCATGTTGTGGTGACCCCCAAAATAAACTTATTTTCATTGCTACTTCATAATTGTAATTTTGCTACTGTTATGAATCATAATGTAAAACTCTGATATGCAGGATGGTCTTAAGCAGCCCCCATGAAAGGGCCATTTGACCCCAAAGATGTCGTGACTCACAGGTTGAGAACTAGAAGGTTGTCCTATAATTAATTCTTTTCTTTTTTCCTTTTTAAAAGAGTCTTTGTCTGGCTTGTGTATTAAGGTAACATGGCTTTGTAAAAAGAATTCCAAAAAGATTCTTCCTTTCTATTTTACAGATTAATTTCAGGAGTATTGTTTTCAGGTCTGATAAAATTAAGTACTACCAAGGACACAAGTAAACTCCACCCAGTGCTGAAGGTGGTCTACTTTGGAAAGTAAGTTCAATATACATACAACTAATGATATAGGAATTTTACTCCTACAGAAATTTTGCCACATTTACAAAAGACATGTTCGGTCATGCTCATGATATAACTGCTTGAAATAGCAAAAGAAAACAGTAAAAACTATAAACAACCAAAAGCTACCAATAGTATAACAAAAAAACTTGGAAGCACCACAAATATTATCAATAATATCAATATCATAATATATTCATGAAATGCTACTCAATAATGAAAATGAGTATTTGGATATTAACATGGGTGAACTTTAAGAACACTATACTGTATAAAAGTTAGAAAGCATATAAAGAAATAATAACACGAATTCAAAAATTAAACAGTAGAGATATACAGAGTTGGGAAAACTATGAAAAAGCAATGGACAAATTATGACCAAATCAGACTGACTATGACACAAAGAATGAGGGTGCGCAGTCATGGGAAAGGCACAGAAGAGGCAGGTCACTGGGGCTTGCCCACCAGCACTGCACACTGGGGTTTGCTTTATTATTCTTTAATGTCACGATAGCATACTGTGTTGAACTTAAGATATTTTAAATAAGAACGAGATTAATTCACCACATTTTCATTTAATTTTGGTAACAAAATACTTTATTGGTACCACTTAATGTAAAAAATATAGTAATGCTTTCATTGTCTAGCTTCCGTCTTCAAATAAAAGCTAGCTTTAAAAATAGGAGTTAAAGTAAAAATCATTTATCTCAAAACCGAGCCAAAATCCACCTCTGCAAATTAATTAAGTTCCCTAATTTTAAATACCATATCCATGGTCTTCACAATAAATGTGTACAAAGGAGACACTGACCTTTCTTATTCTGCCGAAAGCACTTTATACATTTTTTTTTAAAAAAAACACCCACCTAAATACTAACCAGCTAGAACCCTCAATAATTAGTTATTATGAAATTGGATTCACTTTAGCACCTAGAAATTTGGCATTTGTAACATCTGAAAGTGTATGACTTACTGAATAAAAATGACTTTTTCTGAGTTTTCATGGGTTATATACAAATAATACGTCCCCTTTAAAAGTCAAGGGCTGAAAAAATTATGCATGCCTTTTACTTTGTCTAGTAAATGGCCCAATGATAAAATATCCATATGATAAATATTATAGTACAGTCCTCTCAGAATATAATTTCTTATTCCTCTGGTCTCATTAATATGATTTACACTTCAATTAAAATAACATTCAATCTGTACATAATTTTTTAAAGTACTCCATATTTCTATCAGATTACTTTCCTTCCTTCCCTTTTTTCAAATCAGAGTGATCTTATTATACAATGCATTAGATTGCTTTTTTTCCAATGAAATGCCTTCAACTGGAAGTATAATACAAATGCAAACACAGCTGTGGCAAATATTAACATATTAGAAAATAAATATATCTGTACCTATGCTAAATAAGACAGTGCAAAACAAAAGCCATACAAAACCATACTATAATGTTTGTATCTTCTATGCCTCTTTAGGAAGGTTGTGATGCCTCTGGCTTACATTAAGATGATGTTCCCAAACCTAGCTATTTTCCTGCATTCCAGTGTAACAAAATGATTTGTTTAAATGCTTCTTCATTTACTTGTTTGTTCAAAACAATCCAACAGTTTTGATTATGCATTTTGAACATGATGATAACACAATGATATATTTTATTTATAATCAAACTGTAGATTCTAAAATGTATCCACTGGCTTAAAGACAGAGATTGAGAGGTAAAGCAACAGGAAGTTAAGAGGCCCTGATTTCTGCTTTTGATGGACCGGAGATTTCAGATGTGTCATTTAATTATTCCCTGTGAAAAAACATTCTACATGTCATCAACAAAAGCTCTCATTAAAAACTGAAGTTGAATGATCAACTTAGTGGTTAGCAGGTTAGCAGGTGCCTGTAGAGCATGATGAACCAATGTTCTGTTTCCCTGTAGATGCGCCAACCAATACAACGTCAGCCTAGCACAGCTGGACCAACTAGAACACAGGTACCAGGCAGACTCTACTTCAAACTATTTTGGGAACAAATACCAAATTTCATTTTGTCAACTGTTTCTGCTACAGTACTCTCACAAAACTGGCTTTGCATCAAAACACCTGTGTTTTTTTGCTCATATCAAGCTGAACTACAAATAAAATTCAGAAAGAACATGAAAAATAAACAGTTTTTCTCTGGACGAGGCACAGATCTAGATTTGGATTAAGGCTGAACAACAGTGCTGGTCTGTGGTTCTGACTTCAGTGTTGATGGCTGTCACCCAGCAGTGTCACTGTTTGTTCTGAATGCCTGTTTGCGAAGATGCATCTCTATTTCCTCCCTAAAGACCATCATTCCCAGGTGGGAGTGAGAAGCCTCGTTCATGGCTTTGGATTGGATGCACATCCGGTACTGCTCAGGTGTCAGCTCATCTGCACAATGTTTCTCATGCCAGAGGTGGAAAAGACCAGGAACTGGAGTCCGAATCACAATGAGATCACCATGTAAGTATTTCCGGTAAAGATGAACATCTTCTCCACCCCAGCCTTTTACTTCCAAGTCGAATCCACCTGCAGGAAGGAACAAAGCTGACACTTCAAGTGTCTGGCAGACAGAGCATAAACAAGCATCTTAACATTAAGTGTCCTGCTTCAGCTGAGACGGCGCGGTACAGCACCAGGATGACAGCACGAGGATGACTTCCTGGTTTGGGAATCCCACTGACAGCCGACATTTAGACTATGCACGTTCAATATCAGCGGCTGAGAGCATCCCTATCACAATAAATATTAAAGAACACTAAATTCTACAGAAAGTCAAAGGAGAAGGCAATATAATAACACCTCCACCACTAATATACTTTTTTCTATCCTTCAAGAAACAGGATTTTCTGGGTTACAGAAAACTTTCCATAGGAGAAAACCCAAGAAATGGACAAACTTGTGGACAGAAATTTAAGATGGGTTTACAGATGGTGTTATACAGGATTGTTCTTTGTGTCACACTGCCACCATCTTCATGAGTTCAGCTGAGTCTGTTTGCAAAAGATCACCACAGCTCAACTTGTTGACTACTGACCTTCTGTCAGAGGAGCAGGGAGGGCTGTGGGACCCTCACTGCAGTGTCCAGCCCCATTTCCCAACCAGCGATATACAATTCTGCCCTAATTGAGAGTGGCCTCTGCGAGAACTTAGAAGGACATAGTGTAGGAAGGACTTGGTCACTGGGGACCTATGATAAGTGCAGATTTTCCAGTGTGGCTCCTTTAACGTCACCTGTGCTCCAGCCTGTAACCCCACTGGTCTGTAAGGAAGCCTAAAGAATTCAGTGGAGGAAAAAAGCTCCACAGGGAGTAGAAGCCAGGAGCAAATCCAGCCCTGGGAGCCAACCCATTCCTGGGACATTGGCAGACCAGGATTGAGCCAACGACCTGACTCAGAGTCTGCAACCTCCACCGGAACCGGAGTGGGACTGAACCAGTTACCTAAGACACAGAGAGAACAAGCTCCACCAGGAGCAGAAGCCAGGAGCAAACTCAGTCCTGGGACAGGGGCAGATCAGGACTGAGACAGTGACCAGATCCAGATTCAGCAATCTCCACCACAACAGGTCCAACTCCAGGCCAGGGACTTCTGCAGGAAGAGATTCAGACCAAGATTTACAGGAACAGATCAAAGCCAGCAACCTAGGCCAAAGTAGGCATGAGACAGCAAACTCCAAGGGAGTAGACCAAAGCACATGAACACTGAGCTACCTCCAGGAACAGGAATAACCAACAGGGTAACTAGAACTGTGACACTGACTGTACCATGAGGAACAACCATCTGAGCTTTGGATTCACTGGCACTTAGATGATTATTCAACAGAATCTCAGACAGCCCCAACCACACCTATTAGAGGAAAAGATGAGTAGAAAAGGTAAGATCACATGTTATACCACAAAGAGCAACACAATACCAGTGAAACCTAAAGACCCTACAAAAGCAAGACCTGAACAACCAAATATGGATGACCCAGAAGAAAATGATCTAAAAAATAACCACAAGAGAATGTTTAAAATTCTTAAAGATGAAATGAGAAATTACCTTAAAGAAATTGAGGAAAAAACAAACAAAAATTTGGAAGATATGATCAAATTACTTAAAGAAAACCAAGAAAAAGAACTCAAACATATAAAAGAAACTATTCAGGACTTGAAAACTGAGATAGAAAAAAATAAAGAAAACACAAGCCGAAGGAATTATAGAAACAGAAATCATGAGGAAAAGATCAGGAACCACAAATGCAAGCATGAACAACAGAATACAAGAAATGGAAGAGAGAATCTCAAGCGTCGATGATACAATAGAGGAATTAGACTCATCTGTTAAAGAAAACATTAAATCTAACAAAGGCTTAACCCAAAATATCCATGAAATATGGGACACCATAGAAAGGCCAAACCTTGGAATAACAGGTATAGAAGGAAAAGAAGTTCAACTCAAAGGCACAGAAAATTGATTCAACAAAATCATAGAAGAAAACTTTACCTACCTAAAGAAAGATATGCCTATGAAGATACAAGAAACTTACAGAAGACCAAACAGACTGGATCCAAAAAAAGAGTCCTCTCGCCACATAATAATCAAAACACTAAACATACAGAGTAAAGAAAGAATATTAAGAGCTGCAAAGGAAAAAGGCCAAGTAACATATAAAGGTAGACCTATCAGAATTACACCTGACTTCTCAATGGAGACGATGAAAACCAGAAGGTCATGGTCAAGCATTATGCAGACATTAAGAGACCACGGATGTCAGCCCAGACTACTATATCCAGCAAAACTGTCGGTCACCATAGAAGGACAAACCAAGATATTCCATGACAAATCTAGATTTCACCAATACCTAGCCACAAACCCAGCCCTACACAAAATACTAGAAGGAAAACTCCAACCCAAGGAAGATGGCTACACCAACAAAAACACAGACAATTGATGATCTCATCACAGCAAATCCCAAAGAAGAAAAAAAATGCACAAATTAACATCACCAAAGATGAAAACTAAATTAACAGGAGATAGCAACAACTGGTCATTAATATCCCTTAATGTAAATGGACTCAACTCACCCATAAAAAGGCACAGGCTAACAGATTGGATACGAAAACAGAACCCATCCTTCTTCTGCATACAAGAAATGAATCTCAACCTCAAAGACAGACATCATCTCAAAGTAAAAGGTTGGGAAAAAATATACCAATCAAATGGACCTAAGAAACAAGCGGGTGTAGCTATCCTATTACCTAACAAAATAGACTTCAAGCTAAAATCAGTCAAAAGAGACAAAGAAGGGCATTTCATATTAGTTACAGGGAAAATCCATCAAGAGGAAATTTTCAATACTGAACATCTATGCCCCAAATACAAGGGCACACTCATATGTCAAAGAAACACTGCTAAAGCTTAAGTCATATATTAAACCCCATACACTAATAGTGGGATACTTCAACACTCCCCTCTCACCACTGGACAGGTCAATCAGACAAAAAATGAACAGAGAAATAAGAGAACTAACAGATGTTATGACTCAAATGGACTTAATAGACATCTATAGAATATTTCATCCAAACAGAAAAGAATATACCTTCTTCTCAGCACCTCATGAAACCTTCTCAAAAATTGACCACAGACTCTGTAACAAAACAAACCCCAACAAATACAAAAATATTGGAATAACCCAATATACCTTATCAGATCACCATGCTTTAAAACTAGAAGTCAACAGCAATACTAATTCCAGAAAACCCACAGACACATGGAAATTAAACAATGCTCACTTGAATCATCAATGGGTCAAGGAAAAAATAAAGGGGGAAATTAAAGACTTCCTAAAATTCAATGAAAATGAACACACAACATACCCAAATTTATGGGACACAATGAAAGCAGTGTTAAGAGGCAAGTTCATAGCACTAAATGTCTACATAAAGAAGCTGGAAAAATCCCACACTAGTGAATTAACAGAACATTTAAAAACTTTAAAACAAAAAGAAACAAACTCACCTAAGAGACAGCAGGAAATAATCAAATTGAGAGCTAAAATCAACAAAATAGAAACAAAGAAAACAATACAAAGAATCAATGAGACAAAGAGTTGGTTCTCTGAGAAAATCAACAAAATAGACAAACCTTTATCCAAAGGAACCAAAAGGCAGACAGAGAATATCCAAATTAACAAAATCAGAAATGAAAAGGGGGATATAACAACAGACGCGGAGGAAATACAGAGGATCATCGGGTCATATTTTGAAAACCTGTACTCCTCTCCTAGGACGGGAGGTGTAGTGGAGAGGGTGAATTGGGGAGTGGGAGGGAAACGGGAGGAGGGGAGGAAGTGGAAGTTTTGAATGGTATTATTTATAAAGCAATAAAAAAAATAAAAAGAAAAAAGAAAACCTGTACTCCACAAAATTGGAAAACTTAAAGGAAATGGATAACGTGATAAATATCACTTACCAAAATTAAATCAAGACCAGATAGGCAAATTAAACAGACCTATAACTGCCGAAGAAATAGAAACAGTCGTCAAAAGTCTCCCAAGCAAAAAAAGCCCAGGACCACATGGGTTCAGCTCAGAATTCTACAAGACTTTCAAAGAAGAACTAATACCAATACTCCTCAAATTATTCCACACAATAGAAACAGAGGGAACACTGTCAAACTCTTTCAATGAGGCTACGATTATGCTGATACCCAAAGCACAGAAAGACAATACTAAGAAAGAGAATTACAGACCAATCTCACTCATGAACATTGAAGCAAAAATACTAAATAAAATACTAGCAAATCGAATCCAAGAACCCATCAGAATCATCATCCACCATGACCAAGTCGGCTTCATCCCACAGATGCAGGGATGGTTCAACATACAAAAATCTGTCAACGTAATAGACCATATAAACAAGCTGAAAAATAAAAACCACATGATCATCTCATTAGATGCCGAAAAAGCATTTGACAAAATACAACATCCCTTCATGATAAAAGTCTTGGAGAAAGCAGGGATACAAAGAACATACCTAAACATAATTAAGGCAATATACAGCAAGCCAACAGCCAACATCAAACTAAATGAAGAGAAACTCCCACTGAAATCAGGAACAAGACAAGGTTGTCTACTCTCTCCATATCTATTCAATATAGTTCTTGAGGTCCTAGCTAGAGCAATAAGACACCAAAGAGATCAAGGGGATACAAATTGGAAAAGAAGAAGTCAAACTCTGTTTATTGATGATATGATAGTTTACATAAGTGATCCCAAAAATTCTACCAAGGAACTTCTACAACTCATAAACACTTTCAGCAATGTTGCAGGATACAAGATTAACTCAAAAAAAAAAAATCAGTAGCCCTCCTGTACACAGATGATAAAAGGGCTGGGGAAGAAATCAGAGAATCAACACCCTTCACAATAGCCACAAATAGCATAAAATATCTCAGAGTAACTCTAACCAAACAAATGGAAGACTTGTATGACAAGAAGTTTAAATCTTTGAAGAAAGAAATTAAAGAAGACACCAGAAAGTAGAAAGACCTCCCATGCTCTTGGGTAGGCAGAATTAATATAGTAAAAAATGGCAATCTTACAGAAAGCAATCTACAGATTCAACACAATGCCCATCAAAATCCCAGCAAAATTCTTCAAAGACCTCAAAAGAACAGTACTTAACTTCATTTG
Organism: Ondatra zibethicus; assembly: GCA_004026605.1. Lineage (NCBI taxonomy): Eukaryota > Metazoa > Chordata > Mammalia > Rodentia > Cricetidae > Ondatra > Ondatra zibethicus. Next base: position 24,314 of record PVIU01008550.1, read on the forward strand.
GAAAAGCAAAAAACCCAGGATAGCCAAAAACAATCCTGTGAAATGAAAGAACTTCTGGAGGCATCACAATCCCTGACTTCAAACTCTACTACAGAGCTACAGTACTGAAAACAGCCTGGTATTGGCATAAAAACAGACAGGAGGACGAATGGAACTGAATAGAAGACCCGGATATCAATCCACACATCTTCGAACACCTGATTTTTGACAAAGAAGCAAAAAATATCAAATGGAAAAAAGAAAGCATATTTAACAAATGGTGCTGGCATAACTGGATAACAACATGTAGAAGAATGAAAATAGACCCATATCTATCACCATGCACAAAACTCAAGTCCAAATGGATCAAAGACCTCAACATAAAGCCAGCCACACTGAACCTTATAGAAGAGAAAGTGGAAAGTACACTTGAATGCATTGGCACATGAGACCACTTCTTAAATATAACCCCAGCAGTATAGACACTGAAAGAAACAATTGATCAATGGGACCTCCTGAAACTGAAAAGCTTCTGTAAAGCAAAGGACATGGTCAACAAGCCAAAACGACAGCCTACAGAATGGGAAAAGATCTTCACTAACTCCACATCAGACAGAGGTCTGATCTCCAAAATATACAAAGAACTCAAGAAATTGGACACCAAAAGATCACATAATCCAATAAAAAAAATGGAGAGCAGACCTAACAGAGAACTCTCAACAGAGGAATCTAAAAATGACTGAAAGACATTTAAGGAAATGCTCAACATCCTTAGTCATCAGAGAAATGCAAATCAAAACAACTCTGAGATTCCATCTTACACCTGTAAGAATGGCCAAGATCAAAAACACTGATGACAACTTATGCTGGAGAGGTTGTGGAGAAAAGGGAACACTTCTGCATTGCTGGTGGGAATGCAAGCTGGTACAACCCCTTTGGATGTCAGTGTGGTGATTTCTCAGAAAATTAGGAAACAACCTTCCTCAAGACCCAGTAATTCTACTTTTGGGTATATATCCAAAGGATGTTCAATCGTGCCACAAGGACATGTGCTAAACTATGTTCATAGCAGCTTTGTTTGTCATAGTCAGAAACTGGAAACAACCTAAATGCCCCTTGATTGAAGAATGGATAAGGAAAATGTGGTACATTTATACAATGGAGTAGTACACAGCAGAGCAAAATAATGACATCTTGAATTTTGCAGGAAAATGGATGGAGCTAGAAAACATTATTTTGAGTGAGGTAACCCAGACCCAGAAAGACAATTATTACATGTACTCACTCATAGGTGATTTTTAAACATAAAGCAAAGAAAGCCAGCCTATAAACCACAATCCCAGAGAACTTAGACAACAATGAGGACACTAAGAGAGACTTACATAGATATAATCTACATGGGAAGAAGAAAGTATAAAAAGACAAGATCTCCTGAGGAAATTGGAAACATGGGGACTTTGGGGGAGGATTGAAGGGTGGAGGGGAAAGGCAGGGAGGGGAGCAGAGAAAAATGTAGAGCTCAATAAATATCAATAAAATAAAAAAAAAGAAGAATTCAGTTGAGTGAAGTGGTGGTCCGTATCTAGGTTTATCCTTGGGGTCTTTGGAGAAAGAGTAAATATTACATCTTCTTTAGGAAGGAATTTTAGCAACAGATGGTTTGAAGTCATAAGAATGAACTGGGATTGTTGAGGGAGTTCAGAAGAAAAATAAGGCCCAGGTTTAAATACTAAGAAATGCCAAGTTTTAGATGTTAAACATAGGCAAAAAAAAGGTAAATCAGCAAGAGGCTGAGATGTGAATTTGGGCAAGGGAGAAAACTCTGGAAAAGGTGCCAAGACAGTAGCCAACTGAAAAACATATTCAAGGAAGAAGTTGCCAGGTGTGTGTTACTCAATTAAAAGACTTAAAAAAAGAAAAAGGAAAAAAAACATAAAGAAATCAAAGAACACTGGGCATGGTAGTACACACTTATAATACCAACACTCATGAGGTACAGGCAGGAAGATCTTAGGTTTGAGGCCAGTCTGAGCTACAAGAGCCTGTCTCAAAAAAAAAAAAAAGGCTGTGAATGGGGTACAGGTCTAGTCTCCATACTGAATAAAGTAAAGAGAAAAGAGAGCGTGCCAGTGGACCTGGCAGCATACATGTTATAATCTTCTTAGCAAAATTCTGAAGAAGTAGGAAAGCAGAGAACAACTGTAGTGGATAACAATGAATGGAGACACTTTTGAAAGTGGGTTCAAGCTAAACAACTGACATTTAAAAAAAGGAATTAGTTAGTGAGTACTGTGTCTGCATGTATGCCTGCATGCCAGAAGAGAACATCAGATCCCACCTGGAGGGTGTTGGGGATCAAACTCAGGGCCTCTGGAAGAGCAGCCAGTGCTCTTAACCTCTGAGCCATCTCTTCATCCCCAACAACTGACTTTTTAAAGAAGCAAGGAAACAAAAAAGGACTTGAAGGTTTTGAACAGTTAGAAAACAGTCTTCAAAACAATCGTCTGAAACCCAGGTTTCTACATTCTGTTTCCTTTCAAATTATATGATTTAGCTGGATGGTGGTGGCAAACACCTTCAATCCCAGCACTTGGGAGGCAGAGGCAGGTGGATCTCAGTGAGTTCGAGGCTGGCCTGGTCTAAAAGAGCTAGTTCCAGGACAGGTTCCAAAGCTACTGAGAAACTCTGTCTTGAAAAACCAAAAAACCAAAACAAAACAAAAAACATTATATGATTTAATTTCCCATCCACATCTAGGTTCTTTATAAAGTTTAGACAATCACAGCTTTACTAAATGCTGTGACCCCGCTCTGCCTTTCTTCCTTACAGACATGAATGAGCTGCTCAAATAGTAAAGTTAGTACAGACACTTATACTAAACACAGACGGAACTTAAGTGTGGCATTTAAGAAGCTTAGAAAACATCACTTAGTCCTAACAGATAAAAAGCTGAGCAGGCTGAAAAATCAATCATCCTTTTAGATCCTTCTGAGAAGTAAGGTCACAGAATGAAACTTGGAGAGAGATGGGAAGGCACAAAGAATCACAAGTTTCTGCAGAAGAAATGCCTCCAGGAGCCAGTACTGGGGGCAGGAAAACCTACATTTCCTAAATTGCTAGACAGTTTGAGAATTAGAGACCCCAAGGGGCCTATCCACAAAGGACTTCATAGGGGAGAGTTTTACCCCTAGTTCTACCAGGTTCTCACAATGAAAACAGAAAAAAATTCTTTAGATTTTTAAACTCCCTGGTTTCTAGAAAGTGAGGTACAAGAGTCGGATGGGAAATCATCCTAAAATATACAAGCGCATTCAGATCTCCTAAGGCCTGATATCAGGGGAAACGTCAATCAGAACCTGATCTGCTGCATTTTGTTGTTGTCGTTGTTGAAGTCAGAGCCGGAAGAAAGGCAACATCCAACTTCATCCTCCATTTAGCTGCCCTGTCCAGAAGGAGCAGAGGAAAGAAGGATGCACCAAGTTCTCAGTACAGGTCACAAGTTTACTAAAACACTGAGACCTGAACTAACGACCCAACAACAAAACCCCAACAAGATACCACTTCACACACACTCTATAACACCTGAAGAAAAAAAAAGAGGGCTGGAGAGATGACTCAGAGGTTAAGAGCGCTGGCAGCTCTTCCAGAGGACCTGAATTCAATTCCCAGCAACCACATGGTGGCTCACAACCATCTGTAATGGGATCCAATGCTCTCTTCTGGGGCACAGGTGTACACACAGACATAGCGCTCATATATATAAAATACATAAATAAATCTTAAAAAGAAGATAAGAATACAAACTATGAGGATGTAGAGACATTAGCACTATCACATACTACTTGGAGAATGTAAACAGATACAGGCCTTTTAGAAAGCATGGAAATTCCTGAAAAGGTTAAACATAATTACCCGATGTGTTATTTTTATCCTTGCTGTGACTAATCCCTGACATGAAGTAATTTAAGGAAAGATTATTTTGGCTCCCAGTTTAAGGGTACATCACAGCAGGCATGGCTGTAGGACTGTGAGTAGTTGGTCACATTTTATTCCCAGTCAGGAATCAGAGAGTAATAAATTCAGTTCAGGACCTTTGCCCATGGAATGGTATGGCCCACATTTAGCATGGTCTTCCCATCTGAATGAATATAGTTTAGAAAATTCCTCACAGACATGCCTGGGCATGTTTTGCTTCTTTGGTGGTTCTAAATCCCTTCAAGTTGATATTCAAGATGAACCATCATATTATATAACCTAGCAATTCTACTATAGGAAGGAGAATGAAAACCATATCTACACAAGTGTATACACAAATATTCAAATGTTCATAGCAGAAATATTCATAATAGCCTAAATAAAAACAGAAACCAAATATCTATCTATAGACAGAAAAAAACGTAGTATAACCATACAGTGAAACATTATTTGATTAAAAAAAGGAATGAAGTACCTACTACATAGCACAGATCATGACGAGCAAAAGAAATCAGCAATACAATATCATGGGATGTGCAACTGCAGTTATGTTGAGTGTTCAGAAGAAGCAAATCAATGGAAGTAGATTAATGCGCTTGGAGGGGTGGGCATTGATAGGAAATGGGAAATAATTACTAATGGGCATAAGGTTTCCTTTAAGGATGGTAATAATCTAAATTGATTGGTGATAACTATACAACTTAGGTTATGTGGGGGGGCCTTGAATACATGCTTCAGTACCCTCTCAGGGCTCAGAACAGTGCGTCCATGGCAAGCAAAGATCTGAGGGTAAATGAATTAACTCACATCTGTTACTTGTACACATTCTTTTGTTTTGTTTTGTTTTGAAGACAGGGTTTCTCTGCATAACAGTCCTAGATGTCCTAGTCCTAGAATGAGCTCTTGTAGATCAGGCAGGCCTCAAACGCACAGAAATCCGCCTGCCTCTGCCTCCTGAGCACCGGGATTAAAGGCATGTGCCACCACGGTCCAGCACTTCTACATATTCTTTATTCCTTTAGTTTTTACAGTCAGGGTTAAAAAAATTTCCATAGGCAAACCAATGCTATCAATATGCATTTCAGAATCACAAAAAGGCAGGTAGAACCCTACAAAGCAGCACTCATCCAAGGGGAAATACTTGACATTCCAAACCATTAGATAAAATCATTAAGGGGCCCTGAAACACACCCAGACCTGTTTGTCTGGTAAAGGCTGTCTTCCTATCATCTTGAAATTCCTATGTGGTCTGTTAGCAAAGGTAACTGTGGGGGATAGACCCTAATGGAACAAAGAGCAAATGTTATCTCTCTAAGGCCTCATGGAAGGTCATTCTGTTGCCCATGCAGGAGGAAGTTACACTGCTGAGGTATTTTGGGAATGAATTTCATTTTGAAGGGAGAAACGTCATTATTTCACATGATTTTTAAGAATAGACAGTTACTTTTCCAAAAGACAAGTGTTCCTGCAGCTCTGTTGAACATGTTCTCCATGTGGAGTGTCCATACTCCCGTGAATTAGTCTAATAGATCTGTCTGTTGTACATTTACTGTATAATACTTGTGGGTTCACCACAATCTGTAAAACAATATAGTACTCAAAACATGCACAATATTGTTACAGTGTACTAAAATCTATAGTGAAAAAGTCAGGGAAATGGCATTTGTTTCATTATTACTTCTTGTTTTTCCATTATTAAATTATTATAAAGAGACAGAGTGGAAGGACTTAAAATACAAATGGCTGATTATAAAAGTAAATTTATTATGGATTAAGAGTATCACAAGTGTAATGATCTGTCTCTTTAAGAGACAAGCCACGCCCACTTACTCCCCCATCTGCTGAGGCAGGCTGATCTTCAGCTTCTAGCCTGAGCTCTCTCCTTTTTCCATCTTCCTCTCGGAGAGGCAGCTTCTGCTTCTCTCTCCACCCTTCCCCTTCCCCCGCTTCTCTCTCTTCTCTCTCTCTCTCTCTCTCAGCTCTTCTCCCCTTTCCCCTTCCCCCTCCATAACCCCCCCCCCAATAAATATTCAACCTCACTCTGCATGGCGTGCCTATCCATGTCTGTCTCTTGCCAGCTCGCCACGTGTCTCCCTGCCTGGGACCAGCCACCGCTCAGGGGCCAGAAGCCGTCTCTGCCTGGGACTGGCTGCTGTCAGGGCCCGCTGCCTGCCGCCACATGGCCCGCTACCACCGCTTGGGGACCTACAGCATTTCTGCTGCCTACTGCCGCTGGGAATCCTGCAGCATTTTTTTTCCATTACATTTGGTACCATGACTCGGATAGGCTCTCCTGCCTGAACCTCTCTCCCAGGGTCAGGATCCTGAACCAGGTATTTTTTTTTCTCCACAACCACGTGTTCCATATGCTGAGCGAGATTTCTACAATGTGATTTATACTCATACCACCGGCTTCGATTGGTAAGTTTCCCCCATTCTGCTATGGTTGCTTCCCTCAGGTTAAATTGTGTTTGGAATGGCCCGGGGCCAATCCACCCGTGACTGAGGGCCCAGGGTCCCTCAGATCCTTCTTTCTCTCTCTTTTTTTCTGTTTCTTTTCTTTTTTTTCCCCTCGCCTTAAGGCTCGGAGCGGCCTCTGGCCTCTCTGGCTTCTGAGTCACCCCGACTGGGTCCAGCCAGGCCATAGCACCCCACCCAGAGTCAGGGGACGCCCGGCTCAAGGGTCCTGCGGTGTTCGCGCCGATTTACACCCTGACTATAGGGGAAGATGTCCCCGTTATAGGCCTTGTGGTGTCGCCGTTTCGCAGGTTTTCACAATTTCAGCTGTGGGTAGCAAGCCATCCAGGTCTGTGCCCCTGAGGTAGAAGACTTTTAGAGGCCCCAAAACCCTAGGCCTTAGCTCTCACCCTCACTCCACCGGTGTCCCGCCAGCTCCACTTTTATGGGAACTTTCTGACTACTGTCTTTGGGAGCGTTCTAACTACCGTCAGCGCACAGGCAAATGGACCCTGCCAGGATCCACGAGGCGGCTTTTTCAGTCCCAGCCTTTGCTCCCCGCTGTGGCTTGTGGCATGGTGCGGCTTTTTCAATCCCAGCCTTTTGCTCCCCACCGTGGCTTGTGGCATGGTGCAGCTTTTTCAATCCCAGCCTTTTGCTCCCTGCCACAGCTTGTAGCATGGCGGCTCAGCAATAGGGCAGATCACGCCTCTAGATCTTTCTTATTATTAAGCTTAAAATCCCTGCAGCTCAAAAATTGTGGGTTTTCCATTTCTTATTGAGCTTAAAACCCCTACAGCTCAAAAACTGTGGCTTTTTTCATGCAGCGTGTGACTGCTGCCATTTTGACTGAGATCATGTGACCTCACCACCATCTTAACTGAGGTCAAGTGACCTCAGCGCCATCTTAACTGAGTGGCTTCTCCATATAACATGTGACTGCTTCCATTTTGACTGGGGTCTGGTGACTTTGCTGCCATCTTGGCTGAGAGCCAGGTCAGGTGACCAAGTTCGGCCATCTTTACTGAGGTGTTCCCTGCCTGGTTCCCCAGTGTTAACTCTGCATGGGTGACCTTACTGCCATCTTGGCTGAGAGCTAGGTCAGGTGACCAAGTTCTCCCATCTCTACTGAAGTATACCCTGCCTTGTCGCCCCGTTTACTTATGCTTTTTTTTTCCCCAAAATTCCTCTTGTTGACTCTGTTGCATGTGTTTTGCGCAGTGGCATGCCTCTGGTAGGGCCCACCAAGAGCATCCACTTTGCCCATTTCCTGTTCACTCTCTCTGTGTGTGTGATCATACATGTAACTTAAATGTACCTATGCTTAATGTTATAATTGTTCATTGCATCTCATTTCAGACTACAAAAACAGTAAGTCTCATGTTTTAGATCGGTATGTACTTTTTTAAGTCTCTTACAAAAATATATTAAGCTGTTCTCTACTATTGTCAGTTTTGTCATTAACCTTCTATTGCAAACAGTTTTTTCTTCTTTCTGTCATTTTACGAGTGTAAATCTTACCTGTTAAGTTGAGAGCCAATGTGGTCAAGCTCAGACCCAGCTCTCCAGGCAGATTCTAAACTGTAGTTATATCTAATAAACAGCCCTCAACTGCTCAGAGATCTAGAGAATATGGCATTTAAATATTTAATTATTAAACAAAACTTTTCATAACAAAAAGAGACAGGTTGGCTTCTGGCAGCGAAACTCGACTTCCTCCAAAGAAGACAAAAGACAGATGAACACAGAACAACGTCCATCCACAATTCGCTGTAACTGCCAAGTGCTAAACGTTGGGCAAAACTGCCTGTCACCTAAACTAAAGATCTCCTGATGTGGACAGAATGGCGGGAATCGACAGCCTAGCTGCTCAGGTCAAGGTAGGCCTGTCTTCCTACAGATTTCTTACCCGACAGGATCTTCTGGAGCCTGGTAGGCCCTGCGCTAAACAGCAAAAGGCAAATGCGACCTTCAGTGACCATGGAGAATCCTAAAGAGGAGTAGCTCTAGATGCCAACCAAGTAAGTTCTCTGTCATTTTTTAATCAATAACTCAAGTAAAATTTTATCCTTCTCAAAGATCTCTGATGTAGCCTGATAGCTGAGAGGTTTTCTCAATTTAAAAGGACAACCTTACCAAACAAGTTTCAGATCAAATTTCTCTCTTATGATGCCTTCCATAGTCTTAAAAATACTTTTCATTATGCAAAAATATCTGTCACAGTCATTCTGACATAAATATGCTACTGTTTATACAATGTATATGTCTAAAACTTCTGTTTTCACAAACCCAAAAAATTCTTGTGAGTTCCAGGGAGCCAAATTAAAGGATCCACCTTAAACAGGTCAGGTACATCCCCCTCAATTCCCTGGTCCTAAATTTTTTTTTTTTAAAACCTAACTTTGTCCTCTGTTCTGCCAATGCCTTAACCAGGTATAAGAGACACCAGACATTTCCATGCCACAAACACCGGACAGAAGCAAAGAGACCAGCTATGCTAGGATGTGACCAGCACCCAGCCTTCTCAGGTTCCCCCCAAAGACGATGCCCACAAATAAGCAGGAAGCAGTCTTGAGAATCTGCCGCCCCAATTCCTTTGACCTGTGGTGCCTAACCGCCCACTTTTTTATTATAAAAAAGAGATGGGAATGTAATGATCTGTCTCTTTAAGAGACAAGCCACGCCCACTTCCTCCCCATCTGCTGAGGCAGGCTGATCTTCAGCTTCCAGCCTGAGCTCTCTCCTTTTCTGTCTTCCTATCGGAGAGGCAGCTTCTGCTTTTCTCTCCACCCTTTTCCTGCTTCTCTTTCTCCTCTCTCTCTGTTCTTCTCCCCTTCACCCTTCTCCCTCCATAACCCCCTGAATAAATATCCAACTTTACTCTGCATGGCGTGCCTATCTGTGTCTCTGTCTCTTGCCCACCCACCACGTGTCTCCCTGCCTGGGACCAGCCACCGCTCAGGGACTGGCAGCTGTCTCTGCCTGGGACTGGCTGCTGTCAGGGCCCGCTGCCTGCCACCACATGGCCTGCTACCACCACTTGGGGACCTACAGCATTTCTGCTGCCTACTGCCGCTGGGAATCCTGCAGCATTTTTAATTATTCCATTACAACAAGAATCATCCTACGGCTTCCAGTACATAATGGAGATGGAGATGCTAACTAACCTGGAGTCACAGGATTCACTCCTCTGGTGTGGGAGGTCCTTCTGTCTAGTCTTTTATTGGTTAATGAATAAAGAACAGCTCTGAGCCCATGACAAGGGCAGAACAGAACTAGGCGGGAAAAGCTAGGCTGTATGCTGGGAGAAGGAAGGCAGAGTCAGGGAAATGCCATGGAGCTGCCACCAGAGTCAGACATGCCAAAACTTTGCCAGTAAGCCACTGCCATGTGGCGATACACAGATTAATGGAGATGGGTTAAATTAATATGAGTTAGCCAATCAGAAGCCAGAGCTAATGGGCCAAGCAGTGATTTAATTAATACAGTTTCTGTGTGATTATTTCGGGTCTAAGCTAGCCGGGCGGCTGGGAACCAACAAGCAGCCCTTTCGCCAACACTCCTCTTTGACACTTGGCCTTCTGTGAATATGACTGAAACTGAGGGAAGAGGAAATTAAGCCAGGCCTCTATCGCTTCTCTGGGCTAGGGCTAGAGAGCTCCCCAGCTCCCACTTCAGAGATGCCCCCTTCCCTTTGCCTTAATACTGGGGTTCTACACAGTACTTAGAGAATGAAAGAGGGCTTCACCGCTAAGTGAAAAAGAGGAAGCCTTTGACTAGATACAACAATACAGTTAGAGAGCTCTGGAAGAGCACTCCAAACAACTGTAACACAGTAGAATGCAGTCAAGTGTTTTCTTAGCAGTGTTGTTATGGTAAAAGTAAAACGGTGCATTCCTGAGGGCCAGCAGGTCCCAGGCAGGGAGCCATACGGCTGGTGAGAGACAGAGACCTATTAGGCACGCCATGCAGAGAAAGTGAGTATTTATTTAGTGGGTTATGGAGGGAAAAGGGAGAAGGGAGAAGGGAGAAGAGCAGAGAGAGAGGCAGAGAGAGAGAGGAGGGGAAAGGAGAGAAGTGGGGAGAAGGGAGAGGCAGAAGCTGCCTCTTCCTGAGAGAGCGGAAAGGAAGGTGTTCAGGCTGGAAGCAGAAGGAAGATCTGCTTGCCTCAGCAGACAGGGGAGGGAGTAGGTGGGGCTTATCTCTTAAAGGGATAGGACAGACCATTACAGGTGTGTTTTTGTTTTAAAGAAACTGGTAAATTTAGTCTTTACCTTTATAACCCCACTTTTACTAATCTAAGACATTAATTATAAACTTTGCTTTACCTTTCATATTTCAGATATAACCCTTACAATTTAACCAAAAGTACTCAAATCTGATACCTTTTGGAAAAATGCCATAGGCCTAGAATAAAGACATCAAGTTCTATATCTTAGATATAATATATACCTACCAACATTCAGGAAATCTGATTGATATTGACAAGTCATCCCAAAGCCAAAATCTCTCCAAAAACCAGAATCCTTTTTATGAACCTTATGATAGAGAAGAAAAAAAATTCAATTTAATTTTTAATAACTAGAAATTTTAATCAATAATTAAACAAGTCATTTTTCAAAAAATACTTTGCCTGTCATTTGTGACTGACCAAGGGTCATATGCACTTATTCTGTTGATACCTTACAAAACAAATACTCCAATCTGTGTGAGCACAGGATCCTACCACTTGTGATTTAACTGAACTCGAACCCTGTGCAGAGTTCAGGCTGAGCTCACTAATAACAAAACAGCAGGGCTCTGACTTCAAAGAACTCATGGTAGGATGGCAAGAGTTAAATGTACATATAAACAGTCTACCATCATCATCTCTACACACAATACTTTATTTGGGTATTTACCAGCACCCATTTCCCCATCTTTTTTGGTAGAGTTTTGTTCTGGTGATTATTTGATTCTATACAGCCTGTAAGGTAATTAATTTTTTAAAAAACAATCTTTTCTCATTTTACATATCAATCCCAGTTCCCTCTTCTCTCCTGCTCTTTCCACCTTCCCCTCACTTCTTCCCCTCCTCCTGCTCCTTATACCTTCCCTGGCCCCATCCATTCCTAGGAGAGGGTAAAGCTTCCCATGGGGAGTCAACAAAGGCCCTCCCCATTATATCTACAAACTACAGGTTTTAGGAAACACTTGTCTGTCACAGCAAGGCATAAACACTTTGTACCTATGAGACAGTTTTGCCCCACTTAGTGTAAGTTGATTGCTAACAGGTATTAAGACAGAATTCAAATCAACAAGCTAAAAAGGGCAGGCTGTTGGGCACATTAGATTCTCTTACTCTTAGGAGAGTTTATAAAAAAGACAACTTGTTCTTTTTATCTGGCATAAGCAAGGGATCAATAAACTATAGCCCTGGGCTAACTCTTGCCTGCCACCTGCTTTACAAATAGTTTTATCATGACAAAGATACACGGGGTTTTTCACAATACAGGAAGAGAGAGCTGCATAGTTAGAACTAGACCATTTGACCTGGAAAGCCTAAAATATCTCCCATAGGCTCTTTACAGAGTTTGCCAACAGTTGGCAAAGGGTATAAACAGAAGTTTGGAACTACCAATTCCTTTTCTACCATGAGAAAAACCAATATTAAAATAAAGTTGTTGCTACTGAAGTCCAGGTAGAGAAACACAAAATTAGGTATTTGTAGGAAGATTGCAAACCAATGCATATTCATTTCAAAAAGGCCATGCCACATGCCAAGACAAGGGGAAAGCAAGACAGAGGAAAAGCCTGCTCTGTGTAGATTCTTACATAACACTCTGAGGAGGAAAAACTGTGACCTGGATTAAATGAGAGAAGCAGCTATGCAGATTTTTGGAAGACATCACTGCAAGTCAGGAGGGTAGTAGCATTCATGAGCTTTGTTTAAAGAGTGCTCAACAAAGAAAGGAACAACTCTGGCAAGAACACAGAAAGCCAGGCCCTGGGGTGATTTAGAAGAGGCAAATGCTAGGATCAGAGTGAGGAAGAAAGGCTGAAGGAGTCCTTGTTAAGGAATGGATCGGCTCTAGTCACCACAAAGGGCAAGCTGGTCCCAGGAAGTTGTTCCTATCTTCACTCCTCTGGGGCAGCTCTCCCACTGGGAATGGACAGAGGCTGGGGCAGTAAGGCAGACAGAGCTCTTGACAGGAGAATGATGGATGCTTATCTTTTCCAAGTGAAATAGGAAACAAAGTAAGTTGAAGGTGAAGGCTTCTGGGAGGGGCAGAAATCAGCATGATCCCAAGGACAGAGAGTGGCAAGAAGTAGGATGCAAGGCTCCAAGGCCGCCCAGGAGCTGAGGCCTGGACCCAGACGTCTAAGGCAGAATGTGGTTGCCTCCCTAGGGCCTGGGTGACAGCCATCCTTAACAAGGTTGGAGTCTATAAAGAACAGCCAAGGAGGCGGATACACAGTAAAGTGCCTATGGGTATATAGGCCCACTGAGTGTGGCCTAGGGAAGGATGCGAAGGTAAGAACTAAACAAGGTACTTCATCCAAACTGCAGAGCACTGAGATAGCTCCCCACAGAAATAAAGCTAGAAGTTGGAATCTGACTGATAAGGGAACCATGGTAAAGATGTCCTGGGGAAGAGTTCAGACAAAAGGACAGTTCACGAAGACCTGCAGGTAAGACCAGTAGAGATTAGGGAGTAAGACTCAAGGAGGGGTACTGTAGCCAGCAGTCTACAAATATAACCCGTAGAAAGCTGTGGAATAAACATTGTAGTGTCTGAGGAACAAACCATCTGTCACAGTTCTTGTATTGTGAAAACAGTCATCGACAATAACTAATCAAATGAGCAGGTTGTACTCCAGTAAACTTTATTATGGACACTAGAATTTCAACTTCACATAATTTTTATGTGTGATAAAATATTAATTTTAAAACCATTAACACTGTAAATATAATCCTCAATTTGTGACCTATATAAAGTAAGGAAGACATCAGGTATAGTGGTGCACACCTTTAATCCCAGCACCTAGGAGGCAGAGGCAGGTGGATCTCTATGAGTTTAAGACCAGCGTGGTCTACTTAGTGAGTTTCAGGGCCTGGCCTGAGCTGCAGAGTGATACCTAGTATAAGGTCTGGCTCGTAAGTGTCCCCACTGTGAGAGACGATGGCTTGGAGCAGCCTCTAGTCTGTCTGGCTTCTGAGTTGCTGGGACCGGGCCCGTCAGGTTTCACTAACACCCTGCCTGTAGAGAGAAGACATTCTTCTACAGGCCTTGCGGTGTCACTGTTTTTGCGGGTTTTCACATTTTCAACTGTGGAATATAAACCCGCAAACTATTGCCGGCTCCAATTTTCCTTTCACTGGGCAGCCCCTTCCTACCAGTCTGAAAATGCTCTCTTCCTCTTTCTCCCATTCCTTCTATTCTATCCCTGCCACGGCTACTGCTGGTCCCGTGGAAAGTGACAAGATAAGTTGGATCTGTGAGGCAGCAGTTTTCAATTCCAGCCTTTGCTCCCCACTGCAGCTTGTGGATCACACTTCTAGGTCTCTTGTTATTATATTTAAAACTCCTGCAGCTCAAAAAACATGGCTTCTCCATACAACACGTGACCACCACCATCTTAACTGAGGTCAGGTGACCAAGTCCTGCCATCTTTACTGAGATATACCCTGCCTGGTCCCCCATTTTACTTATGTTTTTGTCTCTAAATTCCTCTTGCTGACTCTGTTACATGTGTGTTTTCTGCAGTGGCATGCCTTTGGTAGGTCCCAACAAGAGCATCCACTTCACCCAATTCCTGTTCACTGTGTGTGGGTGTGTGTATGTGTGTGTATGCATACATGTAACTTAAATGCACCTATGTTTACTGTTAAATGTTATAATTGTCTGCCCATTATATCTCATTCCAGACTAATAAAGCAGTAAGTCTCATGTTTTAAATTGGTATGTACTTTTAAGTCTCTTACAAAAAAAAATACTATATATTTAATCCAACTCTGCTTTAAAATATATTAAGCTATTCTCTACTATTGTCAGTTCTACTGTTAAGCTGTATTACAAGCAGTTTTTTCTTCTTTCTGTCTTTTACAAGTGTAAATCTTACCTGTTAAGTTGAGAGCTGGTACAGTTAAGCTTGGACCCAGCTCTCCAGGCAGATTCTATACTGTAGTTATAACTTATTTATACCTGGTTAACAGCCCTCAACTGCTCAGAGATCTGGGGAATATAGCATTTAAATGCTTAATTATTTAAAAAACTTTTCATAACAAAAAGACACAGGTTGGCTCCTAGCAGCAGCACTCTACTTCCTCCATAGAAGACAGAAGACAGATGGACACAGAACAACGTCCATCCACAACTTGCTTCAACCGCCAAGCACTGACCACTGGGAAAAACTGCCTTTCATCTAAACTGAAGATCTCCAGACAGTGGACAGAATTGCTGGAATCGACAGCCTAGCTGCTCAGGTCAAGGTAGGCTTGTCTTCCTACAGATTTCTTAGCCCACAGGATCTTCTGGAGCCTGGCAGGCCCTGCACTAAACAGCAAAAGGCAAATATAACCCTCAGCGACCATGGAGGATCCTGAGGAGTAGCTCTAGGTGCCAACCAAGTTAGTTTTCTGTTGTTTTTAATCAATAACTCAAGTAAAATTTTATCCTTCTCAAAGATCTCTTATGCAGTTTGATAGCTGAGAGGCTTTGTCATTTAAAAGGATAGACTCACCAAACAAATTTCAATATGATACAAGTTAACAAAATTCTCTCTCAGGCTGCCTTTAATAGACTTAAAGATATTTTTCATTATGTAAAAAATTATCTGTCACAGTCATTCTGCTGCTGTTTAAAACTTATGTTTTCACAAATCCAAAAAATTCTTGTGCGTTCCAGGGAGCCAAATTAAAGGATTCACCTTAAACAGGTCAGATATACCCCTCTTAATTCCCTGGTCCTAATTTTTTTTTTTCCCTAAACTTAACTTTGTCCTCTGTTCTGCCAATACCTTAAACAGGTCTAAGTGACACCAGACATTTCCATACCACAAACACCAGACAGAAGCAAAGTGACCAGCTACCCTAGGATGTGACCAGCACCCAGCTTTTTCAGGCCCCCCCCCAACTCCCTGGCAAGACAATGCCCACAAATAAGTAGGAAGTAGTCTTGAGAATCCACTGTCCCGATTCCTTTAACCTGTTGTGCCTAACCTCCCACCTTTTTATTATATATATAAAAAAAGAGAGATGGGAATGTAATGGTCTGTCCTGTCCCTTTAAGAGATAAATCCCGCCCACTCCCCCCTTCCACAGAGGCAAGTGGATCTTCCTTCCTCTTCCAGCCTGTGAGCTCTCTCTGCCGTCTCTCTTTGGACAAGGTGGCTGTTGCCGAGGCTCCTCTCCTGTCCTGCTTCTCTCTCTCTCTCTGTTTCTCTCTCTCTCCTTCTCTCCCCTTTCCCTTTTCTTCCATAACCCGTAAATAAACACTCACTCTGCATGGTGTGCCTATCCATCTGTCTCTCACCTATGGCTCCTGTGAGACTGGCTGCCCCGCCACCTCCCACCAGCCTGGGACCTACAGAGGCCTCAGGTGGTGGGACCGGGTTGCCCCTTGTGGCCTGCTGCCCACTGCCCCTTGGGGAACTGTGCCACAGTGTTTTGTCTAAACCATTACACCTAGCAGGGTTTTTTTTTTTTTAAATCAGTTCACATTAATTAAAGGAGGATACATTTTAACTATAAACCACAGCTGCTGACCCCTGGCCTAGGATAAGCAAGCCTATGTTACTGGCCCTGTGTGTCTGGTTATATGGTTTGGCTTTTATCCTAAAAGCAGTAGAACTTCTCTGAAGAGCTGGAGGAATAACACAGATGTTTTTAAAAAATCATTTGTTAGAGTAAAGAGAATAAGTCAGAAAAGCCAAAAAGGGAGGCCACTTATGAAACAATAAATTACAAGTAAGAATGTAAAGCTGGAGGCCTACACAGAACAAAGAGAAGTGGATGGAAGTGGAAAAGAGCTAGGGAGAGGATGTAAGTCAAAGTGACTGAATGGGTGGGGGTAGGACCAGCATCAGATGATACAGGCTGCAGTCCTGAGTGAGGGGTCAATGATGTGCCATCCCCCCAGACGGAACCCAGGGGAAGGGCTGTCCCAGAGAAGTACAGTGTGGGCTGGGCTCAAGCCATTTAAGTAGCAGTCACTTGAGAACACAGATAGCAGGAAGAGAGGTTTTCAGAGACTAGTAATTATAACAAAGGTGCAGATGGCCTGAAAATGCTGCTGTACAAAATAGGAGATAAGATCAGAAAACAGAATGAACCAGGAAGCCCTGAGGGCTCTGCTTGGATGGGAATTAACAGATGAAGACAAGCTTCTTATTTCCATGTTCTTGAAGCAGGCATGTTTTCCCCCTCTAAAATATAAAGCTCACTAACAGCAGGACTTTCATAAATTCTGATTATTCCTATGATAAATTATCACAAAGATCAATGTAAGGCATATGGTTAGCACTCAGTTTATATGATGAATGAGTAAATAAATGATTTTGTAAGCACAGTTTTACTGACAGAATAATTTCAATATTATTTTTCTTTTGAAATGGTGCTAAAGATTGAACCCAGGGTTTGGCTATAATAACTGAGGCTAGTATGGAATTTCTTATGTAGTCCAGGCTGGCCTTTGAGAACCTCTTGTTTCAGCCTGTCAAGTACTGAAATTACAGGAATGCATCACCATTCCTGGCTTAAAGTCTAATATTGCTATCTCTTTAGGAATACAACAATGCAGAATATTAAATAAAGCGAACTACCTATTTTGACATCTCTACCTCACCCTAACTCTGATTCTATACATACTATGATGGTGAAATGAATATGTTCTTAAATTTAGTTTCTAGAAAAACTCTTCAAATGTTATCAGTCTAGAGAAAATGATTAATTAGTTCTGTTTCATCTTGAAAGTTATTTAAACTTTTAATCCTAGTGTTAATACTTACTACATTGATATATTGCTACATGAACCAGGCAGGCTAACCATAACCTAAATATCTAGCCCCACAGTCTCACCCCCAGGAATGCCAGGTCCACAAAGGTAGCAACATGGGCCCCTCCTTGACTGTATATAGTAACACACATCTACCATTGCTACAGTTAAGACCTGACCTTTCCTACTTTCATTCCTTTCTTTTCCTCAGTTTCTACATTCAGGACAACAACAAGCTATCAGTTCCGTATCTAAATAATACCCAGACATCTATGCCATTAATACCTTTTGGACAGCCATAACCATACCCCCACGGCAAAAGACCTACTGGCTGCTTCTTACCAGAGTTACAGTCTTTCTTCTCTCTAAATGCTA
Organism: Ondatra zibethicus; assembly: GCA_004026605.1. Lineage (NCBI taxonomy): Eukaryota > Metazoa > Chordata > Mammalia > Rodentia > Cricetidae > Ondatra > Ondatra zibethicus. The sequence goes on from PVIU01008550.1 coordinate 42,076, forward strand.
GCACACATACCATACAATGCAAACTCCTTCTAGGAGATCCACTAATTCCATGTGACCTAGCCCAGCACTGTGCCTCCACACTGCCAGCTGTGCTCCAATCACTCGAGGAGACTCAGCCACTGCTTAGCTGCTTCCTTCCAGCCATTACATGGCCGTCAACAGCTTCATCCCTGAAATCACCTCTGATGATTTTTACAACTTAGTTTGTTTTAATCATGTTTATTATCTGGCTTTATTTTTGTCTTCTTCCAGAATAAAGATCTTGTGAGCAAGGGAGGGTTATGGGTGCTAGGGTTCTCAGTGAAATACAATGCTTGGCACAGAACAGTCCCATACTATTAGAAGAGCTCATATAACAGAGGTAGTCTGTGCAGTGCCTCAGAGTAACCATGAAGCACACCATCTGGGCCCCAGTCTGGTTCATTCACCAGATACAACAGTAGCACAGCTGTGCTCTCATCTGTCCAAGGGCGCCATGAAAGCATCCATCACAAAGGTTATCAGGAGGATTAAAGGAGTTGACACATAGGCCAAATGGAGCAGTACCATGCACACAGGAAAGGGCATGTAAAGATTAGCTGCTATTACTATCCAGGCACAGTGGTACACACTTGTGATGCCCAGTACTTGGAAGACTGAGGCTTAAGTCTGAGGCCAGCTTGGGTTAAACAGTAAGTTCAAGGCCAGCCTTAGGCTATATAGTAAGATCCTGTCTCAAAAAGGAAGGAAGGAATGAATGAATGAAGGAAGGAAGGACAACAAAGCAACAACAAAAAGTCATCTGGACATATACCCATGTCACATGTCTTGCTTTTTGTTTGTCTGTTTTCAAGACAGGGTTTCTCTGTGTAACTGCCCTGACTGTCCTGGAACTTGTTTCGTAGACCAGTCAAGTCTGGAACTCACAGAGATCAACCTGCCTCTGCTTCCCAAGTGCTGAGATCAAAGGCGTGCGCCACCACCATCCAGTTACACGTTTCAGTTTCTAATGTTCTGTTTCCTCTATACTTACACTTTGGTATTTATTTACATTTCATGCCCTCCTCTTGGTATATAATAATCACTACAGTAACTACTATTAAATTTCTTATTAGAGTTTTGCTTGTGTTTAATGTTGTCAAATTATACATACTGCTTGCTATTCTAGGCTCTGACTATCTGCTCAGTGGAGATACTGATATTAGAGATGAATCTGTTCAAACCTGAACCCAGAGAGCTGGCCTACATTCCCAAGCCTCACATGCACGGCTGTGATTTTTAAAAGAAGTAATTTCTAGTAAAAGTTGACTAATTATAGTTGTGAATTACTGTCAACTTTTAAATTCATTTTTCTATTATATGTGGTTATTGTTTATTTTTAGTATCACTTTAAATATTAAATAGATGAAGTTTCTGTCTCAAATAAAGAGACTGAGTTTAGAGTTTTTGATGACATTGAATTTTAAGAAGTTATGATCAGGTATTTTGCAGGATGCCCCTCAGGGCAAGTTTGTCTGACACTTTTCTAGTGACTCTCTTGAGACTGTAAGTGAGATGCCATATCTCTTGTATCACACACACCAGGGATACACAAGATTGTTGGTGATGCTATCCTTCATCATTTCTCCTTCTATTATGCGTTCCAGGGATGGAATCTGGGTTGTCAGGCTTACACAACAAGTGCTTTGACCTGAGTGAGCTTCCCACCCTCCAGCAGCAATCTATGTCATCTTACGTAAACTTCTTAAAATGTATGTCTGCTAACTTGATCTCATTTTGCAATACTCATATATCCATTTTAATTATGAGTTTATATATTTTTATTCACAATATATTAATTATATATAATAACAGGCTTCAGTATGACATTTTCTCACAAATAATGTTTGGATCATAGTCACCCCCATTACCCTCTTCCCCTACCACATCTGCCCATCCTCTTGTTTTTTTTTTCTTTTTTTTTTATTTCTTATCATCCAGTAAGTTTTGCTAGGGTTGCTTAGGACTGTAGATGCAAGGTGATTTACAGGAGCACAGGCACCCCATCAGTGGCTGTACTACTGAAGATGTCTGGCCTTCCCTAGACAATTCATTTTTAAAAGATTTAGGCAGAAGATTAGGTGGATGTGAGTGATCATTTGCCACTTTGGTCCTACTTGTATATGCATTCCTAACAAATACTGGCCTATACATAACATAAGGAACAGGAACTGTGTGTGTGTGTGCTCACACTTGCTCTGTACTATAATTGCACATGGTGAATGAGACACAGGAACATTATGTCCTAGCTTTACAACACCTCCGTAAACCACATCTTTTCAAACACTAAGCGTATTTAACATGAAGAAAAAGCTTATTTAAGTATAGCTTAGGCAATCACTACAGGACTTGATGCATGGCATTTGCCTTTCATGACTTTCTACATTATCTCCAACAGTCTACTACTCCCTCAAAGTCGTTCAGCAAAGCAGTTTTAATTTCTAGTTAGTGGAGTTTAACAATTAATTTTAGTTTTAGTATTACTAAAATAAGTTGGCAGAAATGTGACTATCTAGTCACTACCTTCTGGAACATGAGGGCTTTTCTTGTGGTTGAATGTTTTCTCCTGCCACTATCACTTAGTTCTAAAGTAAGAGAAAGGAAGCCTTTTGATGGGGGTGGGAGTACAAATGGATGCTATGCATGCAAATGCTATGGAACTGTGCTTGAAACAGCTAATTATTTAACTGAAACTTTCTTCTACTTGTACAACAAACATAAAGGAAACTAGAAGAAATGATTGAGGCCTTCATAACCAAAGACATAAAGTCTCACCAGCTGCTGCTCCACTGGGGGTGGCACGTCCTGGTTGGCATAAACAATGGCAGGATTGTAAAGACTGAACACCACAGGATAAAACACCTTTTTACCTATAAATAAAAATACATGCTTATTTCACACAGAGAGGTTACAAATGAAGGACTTGTATTACTATATTTTTATCTTTTATTATTATGATAGTTTTATCAGTACTGAAGTTACAGAATATCATTGTCTATTTTATAACACGTAACAGGTCAAACTATGAAACTGTAGCTGCAAAATAACAGGAAAAAACACATTAACAGGTGTAGCATGCTTAGCCCTTTCAACTATGTGGAGGAACACAAAGGTGTTCCCTCAGGGGTCCCATTTCATTGCTCTTTATCTTCTTCTATTCACAGTAACAGATATAAATTAATCTCTCATAAGCACCAAGAAATTCAGACATTTCTGTTCTTCACTCTTCAAACAGAGTCAATAAAAACAGTAAATACTTAGAATATTGTGTGAAGCATAGATATATAAAGAATAATAAAACAGAACGGCAGACAGATTTAAACCAAGACCTGGGAAAGTTGAGAAAACCTTGTCACTCAAACTGATGGTACTCAAGGACCTTACCATCTAACTAGGCCGGCCATTTGCTCTCAGTAAAGGAGCCCTTGTTATGACTGTCAGAAGCATCTTTTTTTTTTAAATTTTTTTTATAACTTTATTTTATGCACATTGGTATAACGATGTCAGATTCTCTGGAACTGGAGTTACAGACAGCTGCGAGCTGCCATGTGGGTGCTGGGAATTGAACCTGTGTCCTCTGGAAGAGCAGTCAGTGCTCTTAACCACTGAGCCATCTCGCCAGCCCCAACATCTTTATTTTTTATACTTATAAATTTACAAATTTCTTTTATATCTACAATGTAAATGCAATGTACTGTAAGTCACTTTAAAATGCATAATCTGGAGACCAAATACTACTTGTACACAGACTTCTGCATGCATGTGTAAGGTGTGTGCATGAGTACATTTTGTGTGTTTGTGTACTCATGTGGGGGGGGAGGGGCACATTATCTTCCTGAAACTAAGAACTTCTAACTCTCCTCTCTATACCACCTTTGTGATTCTTTCTGACTTGAGTCACTTACTTTTCATCAATTTCTAGACTTCCTTCTTTTGTATTTCCTTCCTCTGCATGCCTCTACCCACTCCAGGGTTCTACGCATACTAGGCAGGCATCCCACCACTGAGATCACCCCAATCGACCCTCTGCATTTCTTTACTTTCCTTCAAAAGAACCACTGGAATCTGACTTCAAGAAAACAAAGGATTTGAACATCAGAGGCTCAACATTTCAATTCACTATTTATTGTTTCAATTAAATCATGCCTAATGTATTTTGTAAAAACATCCTAAGGTTTAATAAGAACTTGTTTTCCCTCAAATCAATGTGTCTCAACACTGGCAGGCAATGATACTCCATTAAGCTCAATGCTCAGCTCGTTTAACAGTGTTTTACGCACCTGGCTCAGCATTTAACCGGCAGCTGTTAAGGAACTCAGCTGAGAAATATATATCAACATCGCAGAAAAACATCAAGACCTCTCCCTTGTCCCAAGCTCGGGCACCCACATTTAGTCCTCGTCCACGATTAAATTCTTCATTCAGTGAGATCAAGGTGTAATTGTGAAAATCAGACTCACTATGAGAAAAGCACATACAAGAGTTGGTAAGTTCCATTTAAAGTTTTACAATGTCCTTCCTTCAACAGAACTTACAAAATATATTTTATATTTCAAATAACTTACTATGTTGGTTATATATTCACACAGGGTAAGGAACTCTTTAGCTTCATGTGTTTGTTCATTATCAGGAAGAGATATGGACCAAATGCCACATTTGAAGTCACAATGCTAATGGTATGGCATTTTAAAAGGCACACTGCCTTCTGAGATCTTAAAAATGTACCATGAGAGAAACAAAGAGACAAGGAAAAAGAGTCATAGTTTCTGGTAACTAATAATTCATTCTATATAAATGGTACACACAGATCACTCCTCTAGCCTCTTTCAGGTCCTCAGACAAACGCTCCTTTGTCAGGGCTCCTCCCTGATAGCACACAGGAAGCAGGCTCTTTAATCTCTATCCTCCTCTTCTGCTGTTTCCCTCAGTATCATGGGGCATCTTTGTTTGGCTATCTTCCCACACCATCAAAACAGTTATGTTTTCATTACTATGGCATAGTGCCCCTCACAGAGTACTAGTTCAATAAGTATTTGCTGAGAGAATGAACCGTGTAGGCTTGTGCCTACAGTAACTGAATGTCAGATGGGAACTTGAATTACACCTTGGTAGGATCCCAAAGTAAATGGCAAGTAAAAAGGTTATTTCAAACGATCCTCAGAAGCAAAGAAAGTAGCTGTGTCAGATTACACATACAGAAATGATGAGGAGAGGGTCATATCAACAACTTTAAAAGAGGAAGAATGGGAGCAAAGCTAGACTGAGGAGACCTAGAGGAAAGCAAGACCATCCATCTCAGGTCACACAACTTTGTTAGTACCTTACAGGGAAGAAGCGTCAGCAGGGTTTTCTGCTAGGACAGTGGTTCTTATAGCAAAGCCCTCCAACCCGAAGCCTGGTAAGGCATCAATCAGATGGTAAGCTCTAGAGCTACACCTCAGAGTTGCTGACTCAGAAGCAAGGGGTGGAGTTAGCGTCTATGCTTTAAAGAGTCCACTAGATGCCGCTGGCATTGCTTGCTAGAGAGCCACTGAACAGGGGCATATGTGAGGATGCCTGCTCTCATAACAGTGCAGCCGACTCCAAGAGCTCTGGAGACCCAGACCCTTCTCTCCATCTTATGGTATATAACTCTCTCCCTTCTTTTTGAGAAACTGCTCACTGCCAGCCTGAATGCCCTCATCACAGACTATCCCTCACTCTACCTACCCCAATACCAGTAATTTCCTAGGGGTAAGGACTAGGCTCATGTGTGGCCATCTGTGAAGCCTCCACTCCTCTCAGCCATGATGACTGAGTAGTCCAAGGGTAAGCGAAACGTTCTTCCCTAGGATTTTCTTTACTGAAACTCTCTGATGATAAAGCTGAGAAGATGTAAGCCCAGAGCCATCAACAGCCATATCCCCCACCATGTAGAAGAAGCCAACCTGCAGCAGGTGAATAAAGTCAACATGCAGAAAATAGACAAGACCACAAAAAAAAGTCTTCACAGTATTTAAGTGTTTGATTCCAGTCCTTCAGGTCCCAAAGTGATTTTGGTTACTTTCTTCTCCAAATTTATTTGCCATTATCCTGTCATTTCTGAGAGATACCCAGGATTCTTCAGTGTTACTTATAATATTCGTAAGTGGGCTCAGGTTTCTACCATTTTCTACACAGAAATCTTGACAATACAAGGAGATGATTCAGTGATACGCCAGGGTAAATGACTGGTGCTTGCTAGGTGGCTGAAAAGCAGTAAAGAGGGAAGAGGGGCATGCAGGAAGTGAGAACTGGGGCTAGGCAGTGGCAGGAGCAAGGAAGGGACACAAAAAAGACCCCAAACAAAAAGTGACTCACCAGAGACAACTAGAAACAAAGAGTAAGAGACTCTGGCTCTCAGGTATTAGGCCCAGGGCCTAGGAAAATGGTCTGATTCAAGCTGAAAGAGGGCCACCATGATGTGGGGAGGGAAAGATGAGTCATATATTTGTTCAGCAAGGCTGTGAGAGTCCTTGCAGGACAGGGGCAGGGCTTTACCCCCTCAGTTATGCTCATTCTTCCAACTGCCTGAGTTAGAATCCCAAGCAGCATACCTGGAACATAGTAGGTGGGACCCAAAAGAAGTTGGCTCAATAATTCAAGAAAAATGGCTGCTCACAACTAGCAAAAAGGTAAAAAAGCCATGAAAGATATGCTGTTTATAGTGCAGTAAAAACAGACAACCAACCTAATAGTAGACAGCATATTTACATTAAAAATAAAAAACTTACTCACATGACATTTTTAAAGAAGGAAGCTACCACATGTAAAAGAGCCATCAAGGGGGGTATCAGAGAGAAAAGCTGAATTTGGAAATTGAGTCTTACATTTGCGGCCACAATTTGTATAGAAAAATTTCATTTTAAAGAGTAAAAAATTATTAAGGAATTACCAATTCATTCATTCAAATCTGAGCATCTACTATGTGCCAGGTACTACATGAGCGACTGAGTTACAGAACTACTTTTCCAGGAAGTTTGGCTATAAAAGAACAGAGACAAAGCAGGATATACTGTGTACTGCAGAATCAGGCGGGGGGTTGTAAAGATACAGGAGACCTAAGTGCCACTGAGGAAGAAGCAGAAGCATGGGTATAGGAGGGAAGAATGGTGAGATAAGTTTAGACAGTATTAAAGTAAAGATTAGATTCAAAATAAGGGGACAAAATACAGCAAGACATCCTGATCACCCTAGGCTGCCTACTAAGCAATTAAGGAAGACGGGCTTTAGAGTCACATGTGAAATGAATAACTTACTATCATTACCACCCACCCATGTAACATGCTCAGACAACTTTTTATGTGTGTGTGATGTATGAGTGTATATGCATGTACATATGTGTGCACATTTGTATATGTGTGCAAGTTCATGTCAGAGAACAATCTTTTTTTTTTTTTTTTTGGTTTTTTGAGATAGGGTTTCCCTATATAACAGTCCTAGCTGTCCTGGAACTAGCTCTTGTTGGCCAGGCTGGCCTCGAACTCACAGGGATTCACCTGCCTCTGCCTCCCCAGTGCTGCTGGTATTAAAGGCGTGCGCCACCACAGCCAGGCTAGAGAACAATCTTGGGTATTACTTTGCCCTCCATGAAGAGACTGGGTCTCTGTGTTGTCACTACACATGTCAGCTGGTCTGTGAACTTCTGGATATCCTCCTGCCTCTGCCTCCTGTCTTGCACAGGAGCCATGGGGTTACAGGTGTGTGCTGTCAAGAGCAGCTTTCCATGGCTGTGAGGACTCGGCTCCTCAGGCTTGTGCAGCAGCACTCTCTGACTGAGCACCTGCTCACACAGCTATCTAAAATAACCCTGAAATTCGCATCTCTACACATGCTAACTTTTGGCATGCCCATGGCTCACCAACCTTGTGATAGATTCTAGGATAGACTTGACTTTAGATAGTCCTTCTTTCCCAAAATATACAACTGTGAGATGAATCCTCTTGTCTTGATGAATACAAACATCTCTAAGAGAATTGAGAGATAAAGTTTGTTCAAAAAAACATACTAGGTACAACTTATTAAAAAAGAATTACATGACATTTTAGCAAGAAAATAAATAAGACACCATCAATACAGAATGAAATCACATGCAGCATTAAGTAAACATGAAAGTGATGATCCTGTCCACTTGTTGAAGGCATTACAGCAAAGGCACATGGTCTGTGTGTCAGTGAGGACAACCCTTCTGGGGTCCATGACTACTTTACTGCCATATTTCAAAACATTTCTGGAACATTTGCAGTGGGATTTCTTTCAGTAGCAAATTAAAAACTATTTAAAGAAGTATGCCCAATCAGTTCAGAACCATATACATAAATGTCTCAGATCAAGAAACTGCTCTGAAATGGAACAATTCAGAAGATTAGTCAGCTGCTGGCACAGTGCTGATTGCACCTGCCATCAAGAATGTAGGCCACCCAGTAAAGAGGACAATGTAGCCTCTTAAAGCAATGCCAAGAAAGGCAATTTTTAAAAAGTTGTAGGAAATCATATCTCACAGGAGCTATTTCAAACAGGTAAAACTCAATTAGTATGACTCCTGGATTGTATACCACAGAACAGAGTTAACTGACTTTTACATATGTAAATAAAGATTAGGCTCACAAAGAACTAAAACTGGTAAATTAAAATGTGGCAATTATTAAGCTGAAACAAAAAAGCGGCATTTTCCTTAAATGGTCCTTCTAACACTTAGCATTTAAAATAGCACAATAAGCACTCTGCTTTCTAAGATGGAATGTTCTCCTACTTTTAGTTGAATGTTTGCATTTTTAAGTTTATTTCAGTCTTAAAATTCAAATAGTTCTCAAGAGATTTTGCTGGGAGAGGGAAATGTTCTGGGTTTTCATTGTAGTGGTTTGCTGGTTTACACATTTCTCAAAAGCTATGAAAATATGACATAAGCTTAAAATATCCTTTACATCATCTTTAGACTTATATGGATTTTTATTGTACATAAGTTTTTGGCTTCAATATAGTTGGGTTTTAAAAGTTCAACTTATTGGAGCTGGAGAGATGGCTCAGTGGTTAAGACCCTGGCTGCTCTAGCATAGGATCCGGATTTGGTTCCCAGCGCCCACATGGAGGTTCACGAATATCTAGAACTCCAGTTCTAGGGGACCTGATGCCTTTTTCTGGTCTCCATGGGCACTGTACACATGTGGTGCACATATATACATGAAGGTAAAAACTCATACATGTAAAATAATCTTTAAAATAAGTTCAGCTTATCTTAAATTCAAACACACAGTCATCAAATGGAGTTTCCAAGTAGCTGCCACCTTCAAAATGTAAAGAAACACTATGCCATATATGATTTAAGAAAAAGAGAAATCTAAAAAAATCCCTTGAGGCCTATAAAATCACTCTATAATTGTAAGTAATCATACTTGGTAAAGATTAAGTAAACATGGACAAAATATGTTATTTAAAGAACTTTGCCACATCTCAAGTTCAGAGTTACCTGAAGTTCTGCATGAACTGTGAAAATGCTTCAGTCCTCTCAGCAAGTGGCACAATGATATTAATAACTGATCTCGTAATGTCAATCATCTCATTCTTCACTTTCATGAGTGGTCCGAAAGGGCGGAAGAGGGTCACATGTCTGTATTCCATAAGGTCTGCTTTCTTAAAAAAGAGTTCATACTGTGTGCCTTTATCTCTCTCAGTGCGATAATAGCCTAAAGAAAAGAGTTTGGAACAAAACCAAGTTATGTCAAAATTTAAATTCAACAGGAATACAGACTTCACTCAGACAAGAATTGAGAATATTACACCAGACTGTAGCGACTTTATTTGTGAAAACACTTCCTCCTACGTACAGCCAGAAACAACCACTCTTGGAAAGAAAAGGCTTACAAAAGAAGTTTTTTACTGTGGTACATTATTCAATCCACAAAATAATCCAATAGTAATTATTCCTTTCTACACATGACTTTTTCCCTTAATACCCACTATTGCCATAGGGCCAACAAATTACTTTTGCATTATTAAATTCTGAGCCCAAGAGTCAAAACTTTTATTAGTTGGTTCAACTCAACAAACATGTATCAAGTACCTTCGTGTTAGTCATTGATGATACAGAGACCATGTGGTCTCAGTATGAGAAGAGTCAGTCTAGTGAGGAAGACAGAAAAATAAACAGTGACAATATACTGTGTAATATGTGTATGCATATATGTATATACACAAATGTATATATACACATGCATATACATATAAACATATATACATGAATATATATATATATATAAAAGTCAGACAAATATTAGTATAGATTTCAATACAATGAACGGCATATGTTTAGGAAGACAGTATGAAGGCTGAATGTGTAATATGAGTTTTTAAGTGTAACACTCAGGAGCAAAAAGATTAGGCTTACCCCAACCCTCCTAAGGCTTACAGTCTAAAAAGAACAACCAACCAGGATATGGGCAACACCACATAATGCAGCAAGTCCTGTGACAGAGGATGCATTATAGAGGTGACAAGAACACACAGAAAGCATCCCTATTTTAAGCTTGAGGTTAGAGGCCATTTCCTGGAAGGAATGACATTTATACCAAGGCCTGGAAGAGGAACAGAAGTTGTTTAGTGGTTGCCAGTAATTAATTTAGGAGAGAGACAGCCATGGCACAGTGGAGAAAAAGTAAAAGACAGACTATAGTTCAGGCAAAGAAAAGTCCTTAAAGTGACAGGAGCTAAGGAAAACTATAAGCAGAAGGGGCAGAACATACAACTGTCATAGTGCAGAGTGGATGTGAGGATATGTCATATGCTACTTAACTATCCTATTTCCTCTTCAGCTTTCATCTCTACCGCGAAATACAAACAAACCCAAACAAACAAGCAAAAAAACTAGGCTTTCCAGAAAGTTGGAAGAATTTTGAGAAAAACAACTAGTAAAAAAATTAGCAGGAAAAAAGAGGAGGCCATATGAAGATGGTAGCTAAAATGTCTCAGCAAAGCACAATGCCTTGCCTGATAGACGTCAAGAGCCATACAAGTGACAGACATGATGATCCGGAGTCAAACAGAATGCTTTTATGTGGTAGGATGTTTATAGAATAAAGAAAAAAGTACTTTTTAAAAACACTTATATCCAAAAGGATTTTCTTTGCAGTTAAATATTTAGCAGTGGGCATTAATATGGACACAGGTAAGGATGTGCAATTATATGTTTTTAGAGCAATTAACAAATATCTAAGATTTTCATGACCTTTAAGTTTTATACCATCTTAAAAAACATATCCTGGGGCTGGAGAGATAGCTCAGAGGTTAAGAGACCTGGCTGCTCTCCTAGAGGACCTGAGTTTGATTCCTAGCACTCATACGGCAGATAACTGTAACTCCAGTCCCAAGGGATTTGACCTTCTGGTCTCTGCAAGCACTGCATGCATAAGGAGCATTATACACACAGACAAAACACCCATACACATAAAAATAAAGGAAAGACCCCATTTTGCAGTCTGTATTATGAAAATGTATTTCCTTATGTTTCTAAATGTAAAACTATGTATTTCCTTTGATGCTGTGACCATTTGCTTCTCTCAAAATGGAAAAATATCATTAACCTACTGCATTAGATTTTTTCTTCCCTTATCAAATGCTTTTCAAATTTTGAACCTTAGTTCATATATTTTTAAAAACATAAGAGGAACATCAACACCAGATAAGAGAGGAATGCAAATCACATGGTTCACAAGAGCCCTTCAACTTAATATTCTGATATTTAGGCTTAGATTTATTCTGTTTTCCAAACTCTTATTCTTATTTTTATTATGACCTCATTTTAACTTTTTCCAAAAGCCATTTCAAATTTTTGGTGAAATAAATGGATAAAAATATAAATGCTTTAGTACTGTGGCAATAATTGATATATTAGCATATGTTACTAGCATTCTGTCATACTAACACAAGAATTTATCAAGATATTAAAAATTGTTTTTATATTTGTATGTGTCTGTATGCACATGCACACATGCCACAGCATGGGGGTAGAGGTCAGATGACAACTTGCATGGATCTTACCAACATATTTTTCATATTACCTTCTATGAAGTCATTTTCATTAAATATCAGTTTCTCTCCAAGAGGGCCCTCCTCATCTTCCTGTTCATCATCTTCATCAGGATTATTAATGACCTCCAAGCCAGCTTCAATAACTTCTACCAATTCATCTCGTTTGTCTTTCCTAACTGGCTTTTCTTCAGGATGGCGAGTGAGACCCATTTCCAACTGAAATACTTTCATTAAAGTAAAACTTTCAAAGGGAACGACTCCATACTCACTGGGTAGTTTGGCTCCTACGCTAACTTCAGCTCTGTCGATCTGAGAATGAAGAAACTCTAAGAGATCACTAGGTGTCTGCTCTCTGTTGCCTTGATAGCTTATGCCATTAGCCCCTATATTCTTTTTCTCTTGCAATGATCTCATCTTCTCACTCATTTCTTGTAATTCTTGCTTTAGCTGGGCAATTTGGCGTTTCAGACTAGTTGCCCTGGTTTGGTAATGTTCTTCTTGCTCCTGCAGGAGGGCCTGGTAATATTCTTTACCAAAATTTTCTCTAACAACACCAGGAAGAGATGCATTTCCATCAGTCTGAGGGGCACATTCCAGGAGGTACATAAATAATACTAAACTGAAGAGCAAAGCAAGGCCCAACAGCAGCCACTGGGTCCGGATGTGAAGAATCGGTCCTCTTCTAGACATTCTTACTACTGTGTGTCTGCCTAACAAGACAAGCTCTTGGCTTGTTCATAACTTTAGCAAAAAATTATCAAAAGTTAAAAACAAAATTAGGATTTCCATAAAAGGTACCCAAATGAACTCTGCTGTAGTTTAAAAAGATTCTTTCTTCAGCAGTTATGACTATTTGCAGAAGTGAGAATTAAGTATATTTCCTGTATTGTTACCATGACATCCACACTAAGCAATCTGATCTATAAAGTCCATTATATGGGTGGTGACTTTTCTGAAAGAAACAGATCAGAGTCAATCAGAATTTTGTTTCTTTAAGTATATCAAATTGCTGGCAGCTATGTTACTACGATATGTAGAGGTCCAGGAAGGTGCTAATACAGTTTAGAGTAATTGGTAAGCACTGGGAGAAAATAGAAAAATACCATAAAAGATACTAAAATACTGTGTATAAAACTTTAAACCCATTTGTTTATACACTCATTACCTCCTGGATCAAAGAAACATCAAAATTATGTTCAGCTTTTTTACACAGATTCTAATGAGATCATTTTAAAATCTCACTCCTTATAACTCTTTATTAACACACCACTTTCCAACTAGAGCATGTAATATGTGGGAACTGGATTTCTGTATGTAGTTTTTATTACAGCAATAATGATTCACTGAGAGAGAAAGCTCCTCCAGTTATATTCACTCTAGCTCACTAATTTCTATTGCTCAACTCAACCAATCTAGGAAGCCTAAAACATCAAGCGGGGTGGGTACAATTTCAAAAGGTCACAGACATCTGGAAAACACATTAAAACATTTTTATATCCAAAAGTCCTCTGGTAGATTACTTGAGCATTAGATCATTTTCCACTGTACGACACAGCAAAAGATTCCTTATAATTCTGGAAGATTTGGAATTGATATAAAGAAAAAACACAAATGATTTAATTATGCTTGTCTGCTTTGAGAAAAACAGTAAATTTACAAAAGTACATGCTACCTTTCATGCTCCAACCAGCTGTGTGAACTCTTCCAGTCTAATTCTAAACCGAGGATTACTGACCCTAGAAATAGAAGAGATTAACTCAGGCAAGGGAGGCAAGAAGTCCTCTGCTTCAAATAGAACTTCCATCCAACTAAGTGTTTCTGAGCAGGATAATGTGACATGACAAGGGACGTTTCACAGGAATGCTTTCTCCAGGTCAGCACAACCCTGGAAGCTGATCAGAAGGGACATCAGCCCTAGGTACTTGCTTTCTTAGTCACTAGGAAAACCTGGGTGCCTGCTGCAAAAATTCTGTATTGTGTATTTTTTTGTGAAGATTTGTATTAAAATGTAGGCAAGATTAAAACTTTTTATGATAGTGGACCACAAATAATAGGCTTAAGCTAAGCCATTTGTTACCTTAGCAAACCAAGTGACAGCCAAGTATCCTGAAAAATTTAATTCACTGTGTCTTTTATTATGACAATATTTACAAGATGATTGTAAATCTGTTTAAATGTTAGAGAAAAATAGGGGAAATTTTAAATTTTAAAAAGACAATGCAAAGCTAAATACTAGTTCTAAGAATTTACCATTCCTTAGAAACATAATCATTAACAAAAAAGCCACTTGAATGCCACTACTGAAAAAATAAACTGAGAGGTATTTCTTTACTATGTGCAAGTTATTACTAGCCTACTTGTTAGGGGAAAAAGGCTACACTTGAAAGTGTAGAAACAAAATTTCATAAACTGTTAATAAACCCAGTAGTGGTGGCACACACCTTTAATACCAGGACTCACGAGGCAGAGGCAGGTGGACTGCTGTGAGTTCAAGGCCAGCCTGGTCTACATAATGAGTTCCAGGATAACCAGGGCTGCACAGTGAGATTCTACCTTGAAAGAATAACATCAACAAAAACTGTTAATAAAGATAGACACACTTAACCATACAATATACTCAAATGATTTTGAGGTAAAACTTGATCATAAAGTAATATATGCTCTATGTACCATATCTTTTATTAGTAGGTCACCTCATAGTCTTTTCCTTTATTTTATATTTTATACAATTCATAATGGGTCACTACTAAAGGTTTACTTTTCAGTGAAAGAGAAAACATGTGTAGCAGTAAGCTTTGCATTGTGATTAAATGTGTGTGTATATATATGTATACATAGATGTATATATGTGTATATGAGACTTCATGTATAATATAGTAATAATTGGGTTATGATTAAAAAATCCTAAAAGATACTAGTTTAAGACCCATTTTTCACATATTCCATAAAATATATGAAATATCCTTTCAGAATAGTGCTAGTATTAGCTTCTTTTTATAGAAGAAAAATTGTTCAGAAATAAAGAGATTTACATAAGGCTATTTAACCACTAAACAGAAGCATTAAAACTTAGGTGTTGTTTCTACATTTTAATAAAACTATAGGTTTTATAATATCTATGCGATAATGCTGCAGTTGATTGCCTTCCATTGCAATGAAAGAAAGGCTGCTATAATTAATTAGAGTGTACTTGCATATCTCTATAGTAGTTGTTGAATCCTACTTGCCTAGTTCCTAAAAGAAACTCTGGCCACATACCACAACACCAGATTATAACGGTAATAAGCTACTAAGAATCTTATAAGAGCTAGAGATATAGTTCAGTGGTGGAGTATTTGCAAGCATGCTTGAGGTCCTAGGTTCAACACCCACACAAGCACATACACGCACACGCACGCGCGCACACACACACGCACGCGCGCGCGCACACACACACACACACACACCCCACACACATCTGTATGTACACATACATGCTGCACACATGTGCACACACACACATGCACCCCTTTCTGCTATTACATCTTGATTCCATCTTCTGTGCACTGTCTATATGTTATACATATGACATTTGCTCACAGTTTGGAGCTAATTCAACCAACCTCTAAACCCAGTGAAGGATCTGAAGAGATAAAGAATACTGTAGTGACAGGAAAAGGAGATATTAAAGGTAAATAAGACAAAATCAAATATTTTTAGAGTTAGTTGAAAGAAATTTTGAAAGTAATCAATCCTAACTCAAAAACAGACTAAGAGACTTCATCCCAAGAAGGAATAACAGGGACCAGATTTACCTCTATGTTTGAAACAACCAAAATCACATGAAACAGCAGTTTCCCAGATGTTGAACATCAGGAAATGAAGAGTAGTGATCCTTGGAGAAATGAGAAACAAGTGATTACTTGTTTCTTACTGAAACTGTTTCTGATAATAAATATGTATGTGTATATAATAAGGAAGGCCAGCCTAAGCAAAGCCCAGCAGATTTCCTGAGTTGACAGGATGGACCCGATAGTCTGAAAAGTTCAAGGCAGTAAGGGTTCAAAACAACTCCTGAGACCTAAAGAGGGTATCCTTTGGGTATTCAGCAGAGTGCTTGTTCATTAGTGTAGGCTTATAAAGAAATAAGCCAAGGAAAAGACTATAAAAAGCCAGAGGACACAAATCCCAACATTTAAATAGGGCCAGGAATAGTATATGCTTCTAGCAGACAGACCAGAAAACTTTGTCATGAGGCATTGGGCATTCAAAAAAGTCTTGGCTTAGTAGAGGAAAATAACCAACCATAAACATTCATCTAACTCCTACCAACAAATATTAAAAGCAAAACCTAAAAGAATTAAATTGTTTCCATATGATGTCATAATTTTCAAGAATATTTATAGGAATATAAAATATTTAGCATACAACAAAATAGAATTTACAATATCTGACAGTCACATAAAAGTTATTCTACTTTAAAAGTGACTATACAAAAAAAATGCATCCTACATATGGAACAAAGAAAGGAGTGACAGTCTGTGGGGCTGGGGAGATGGCTGCTTGTTCTTCTAGAGGAGCCAGGTTCTGATCACAGCACCTGCACGGAAGCTTACAACCATCTGGGACTGCCCATCCTAGAGGATCTGTCATCTTTCTGGCCTCCTCTGGTATTGAAGGGCACTAACCCTCTCAAGAGCATGGCTCTGGCAGGTCTTGCCCTTCTCCCCCAATCCCTTTGCCTTGCTAAAAACTATTTGATTACATTCCTAAAGCTAGTCCCCAGGGTCTATTCCCTTATTTGGCTACTTCCTCCTCCTGAGACAGACTACCAAGGTCCAGCAATCAAAGTATTGAAATTCAGCCATCAAACGCCCCCTTTGGCTTGCCCAATTAAAATTAAGCAACCTCATTCTAACACAGGGCTTCCCCTTGTACCTTTATAAACTGCCATTTTCCTGTGCTGATACTTCTGCTTTCAGCTACTGCACACATGTGGTACACAGATATATGCAGACACAACATTCAAACATGAAAATAAAAATTAATAAAATCTCCAAAAAATTAATGAAACAAAATGAACTCTTGGAAGCAATACAAGTGAGAAAAAGTGGAATTACCTTATAAATACTCAGAGGAGCTAGGGAGCTGACTCAGCAGTTTAGAGTACTTGCTGCACTTACAGAGAACCTAGGTTCTGTTCCCAGAATTATAGGCTCACAACCACCTATAATTCCAGTTCCAGGAGATCTATGCCCTCTTCTGACCCCTGAGGAGATCTCACACACACACACACACACACACACACACACACACACACACACACACACACACACACTGTACACATACTACATGCAGGCAAAACATTCATATATATAAAATATAGTCTATAAACACTTTAAATACTCCAAAAAAAGGCCAAACTAGAATTCTATGCCCAGAAAAAACAACTTTTGACAGTGTTCACTACAGTTCTCCACTCTACCAACTGAGGATTCATCAGAATAATTTCTGAAAAACAAAGGCAAAATACTTTTATTTGGATATAAAAATAAGCTGAAAGAATGTACTACAAAAAGGAAAACAGATCTATAAAAAGCAATGTAAAGCACTGGTACTGTTAACTACATTGGTAACTGGCTTCTTACTGTATGTTTTAAAAGGTCTTTTTTTTTTTTTTAAAGATAGTCTCTCTACATATCCCAGTTGTGCTGGAACTCACTATGTAGACCAGGCTGGCCTCAAACTCATGGCAATCCCCCAGCCTCAGCCTTACAAATGCTGGACTATATATGCCTAAAATACCACAGTTATTTATTTATTTGCTTTGTTTTGGTTTTTTGAGACAGGGTTAGCTTTGGGGACTTTCCTGGAACTAGTTCTTGTAGACCATGCTGACCTCAAACTCAGAGATCCGCCTGCCTCCTGACGGCTGGGATTAAAGGCGTGTGCCATCACACTCGGTTTAGAACCATTTATTTCTTAAGCACTTATAAATGTTAAGTATTAGAAACAAAGGGACTGATCATCAGAAAGCAGCATGTTCCCATAAATCCTTGAGAGCACTTACTGTGTGCCAAGTACTGTGCTGAGTACCAAGGGCAACACCAAATGGATCGATCCTTTGATAAGGGGCTTCTGGAGAAAGCTATACTCACAGCACTTGAATGTTGGCCAAACAATGGCACAAAATGGGCCCGTCTGTGGCAGAATAAAAATAAGTTTGAGAATACAGTCAACTATTTAACAGTTATAAAATCTTGGGCATAATATTTAACTTTTTTGGACTTCTATAAAATGAAGCAGTTTTTACTAGACAGTTATTATTTTTATTTATTACTTTTAAGTGTGCATGCGCGCACGCGCGCGTGTGTGTGTGTGTGTGTGTGTGTGTGTGTGTGTGTGTAGGTGTCCCTGAGATAGGAGGTACCAGACTCCCTGGAAATGGAGTTTCAAGCATTTATGAACTACCCAATGTGGTGATGGAACCAAATTCAAGTCCTCTGCAAGAGTAGGATGCAGTTTTAATCACTGAGCCATCTCTCTAGCCAATTTTCCTTCTAAGATGTTATGATTTCTTTAATTAAGGTTAAACTGAATATATATGTGTCCATGCACATGCACCCCTTTTTGTGGAACCGATTTAATTGAAATGCATATACTCTTTCAGTAATCTGTAATTCTTCCTTTAAGATTTTTACTACACAATTATCAATATTAGTATATAATGTGAAATACACAATTATCAATATTAGTGTATAATGTGAATTATACATGGAATATTCAAATGAAGCAGATAGTTCTTTCTACCACATATAATACCTATAAAATGGCATTAATATATTGCAAATTAATTTTCTCAGTTCTTCTTGCTTGCCTGTATAAATGGTTTCAAGCTGGATAGCCAAATTCCAATATCTGCTCTACATTACAAGAGCTTGAGCTTCCTCTTCTAAGTGGGGATAACTAAAGAACTTACCTTAGAGTACTACTATAACAGTCAAGCAAAACTCAACAAACATTAAGTACTCAATAACTGTCAGTTATCATTTTATATTACATAATTTTTAATAGTCAAATCTATCAAGTTTTTCCTACACGACTTTTCAGTTTTAGTTTCTTTACCAGATATAATCGTTATGCAAAATTAGCACCTTATTTCCCAAGCAGATAAGCAAGTTTCACCACTCTTTTTACAAACCCTTTGAAATGTCAGTTTAGTCCAGACAAAATGCCTTTATGTAGAGAATTCTATACCTGGCCTCTAAAGCAGAGGCCAGCAAAGACTTCAGGTCGAAGCCAGTCAATTCCACTTTTGCAGCAGTCACAGACAGCACAGAAACTGTAGACAGGGCTGAGTTTCAAGGACCACTGAAGTCTGAACTTTATATAATCTTCACATCATAGTGTATTTACCTTCCCTAGCATTTAAAACTGTAGCAACCCCTCTTAGGCCAAAGGTCAGATTAGCATAGGTAACTAGGCAGACACAGCAACTCCCATTCTAAAATTTATATTTCTATGTCTCGGTTTTCCCCTACGACTCACTCTCTCTGCTGTTCATGATAGGCTTGAGCCCCTGAACTCAAGTGATCATCCTGCCTCAGCCTCCTAGAGAACTGAACTACAGTTATACAATGTCCAGCTTTAAAAAACAAAGGGTTATGCTTATAAAATATCATAAAGTAAATGAATAGGATAAAAAAGCTAAACATAGCCAGGCATGGTGGCTTACTCTTTTAATCCCAGCACTTGGGAGGCAGAGGCAGGCAGATCTCTGAGAGTTTGAGGCCAGCCTGGTCTACAGAGCAAGTTCCAGGACAGCCAAGGCTGTTACACAGAGAAACCCTGTCTTGAAAAAAAAATAAATAAATAAACATGAATAAAGGGTGAAAAGTCTCTCTCCTACCATCCCCACAATTTTTGTGTATGCTTCCAAAATTTTTGCCACTACTAAGCATCTTGGCATGAATGGCTTTCATATACCTGACTTTGAACACAGTATTTCACTAACACACAAATCCTTCAAATGGAACTGCTGCCTAAATTCCTTTGAATGTAATCAGTTTCTACAATGTCCCCTGCCCAGGATAAGTTTCCACTATGCCTTTAACTACTTTCCACTTTCCAATTGCTATCTCTTAGATCTGGACTGTCCCTCCAAACTCCATGTGTTAAAAGCCTCGGCTTCAAGCCTATGGTGCTATTGGGAGGTAGCAGAATCATTACTAACCACTTAAGGAGCAGCAGGGGGAGTTAGGGAATTGGAAGTGTGCTCTGGGAGGAACATTGAAGTTTGGGCCCTTTCTCACTCTTTGTTTTTTGGCCCCAAGGTAAGCCACCTATTCCTGCTACCATGTTGACTATGGTGCCACAGAAGCAAAGCAACAGGCCCAAGTGAACACAAGCCTTCCCCTTTTGTTTCAAGTATTTTATTATAATAATGGAAAGCTGACTAACTGCCACATTAAAATTTTTTCTCCAGTTTATTAAAGACTTAAAAATTCAGACTGGGCATGGTGATGCACGCCTTAAATCTCAGCACTTGGGAGGCTGAGGCAGGTAGATCTCTGAGTTTGAGGCTAGCCTGGTCTCAAGTTCCAGAACAGTCAGGGCTAAACAAGGAAACCCTGTTTTGAAAAGAAAAACAAAAACAAAAACAAACAAACAATAAAGACTTAAAAATACTTAGCATTACATTTAAATTTCTTAGCTAAATTTATTTATAACTTGGAGCTAAGAAATGTTTTATTGTTTTCTTTGAATTCCATATATATTTTTTCTAAAATTTTTCATTTTGACAGAGTATTTCCTGTATTTTCTACTGAATATGGGTGAAATGATTTTGTTTAGAGACAAAGTTCCAAGTTCAAAACAGTCCTATGGGCATTTTTGTTTGTTTGTTTGACTTCTTTTCTGGGATAGAATCTCCTAATATAGCCAAGGCTGGCCTTGAACTCATGATCTTCAATTTACCACGTGCTGGGATTACACACATGCATGACCACGCCCTATTACCATGGGCTCTTTAGAAACCTAAACTACTGTCATACAATGTTTGGAAATCTGATTTCTATTCCTTTGTAAATAAACAAAACATTGTTTTGAGAATCTTATAAAATTATGTATTTATCTCCACAGTTCATAAATTTATTAGACAGTATCTAAGTGTGGCTTCAACAATATTAATAGTTTTGGTGTCTCAATTTACTCATAAACTCATACACTTCTGCTTTGAGAAAAATCCTTATTTTCTTGGTCATATTTGCTATCTTCTGTGAGTTGGTAGGAGAGCGACAATCAGGAGCTGACAGTACAGGTAACTATCTTTCCACAGCCCTTTTGAAAGGCCATACTCTCAGATCATCTCCACCCATAGAGGGAAAAAAGAAACAGAAATTAGAGAGGGAAGGGTTGATCTATGTTTGCCAGTACTCTGTCCCCTAACGCATCTCTCTCTCTCTCCCCCTCTCCTGCTGTGCGTGTGTGCGTGCGCGTGTTCAGTAGGCAAAGCACCTTTCCAAACTTGAGAGTACTAATATTTAAACATCTTCTTCAACTCAATTGCTTCTTGTATTTGCCCAAATTACATGATCTGACTTACTACAGATGTTTAGTGATTTTTGTTCTCTATTATGGATATAACTATACTACAGTAGTAAATTCACATCCAAAACTAACTTTATATTAATTTAATTCAATTTTATATTCACACCTAGTACTTGTGTGGCAATACAGTAACTATCTATGTTTTTTGTCTGGAAATCTCATGATTGTCCAATCCATTTTTAGTTAGAGCCTTCGGTGCTTCATTTCCTCTGACAACTACCACATTTCCCCTAGGAACCACTAACTTGAGTAACACAGTTCTTGCCTAACTGTTATCAAAACGTACAGTCATATCATGGCCTGTTCTAACTGACTTGTGGGTAAAAGATAATTAAACGCAACAAGTCTTTGAGAAGATTGTTGCTGGTGCAAATACGAAATGTAAATAGTAACTATAATGAATATATAAATGTTTGCTAGAGACAGCATGCCAGGGTGTATCCTTGGCTGGCCTGGAACTCACAGAGATCTGCCTTCCTCTGTTTCCTGAGTGCTGGGATTAAAGGTTTGCACCACCATGACTTAACTCATAATAGCTATGCTTTAAAAACCAACCTTTACTATTGTAATAGTTAAGCATAGCAATTCTGTTACATCTTTAAAAGAAAGAGTCCACGTTAGTTAAGATGTAGTTTCCCCCTATTGGATGTCTCAGTCATTCTACATCTGGCAGAAATGTATTCACATACATAGACAAAACCAGAAGCACACATGCTCACCAACAGAAAACCAGTCACAACACTGTGGGACACTACGAAAGAACTATCAATAGCCACAGATATGAATGACACCGTACTGTAAAACATGACAGCTGACTTCTGAGAATACTACATATTAACTCCATTAGAATGAAGCTCAACATAGATCGAACTAAGGCTGAGAAGAGAAGTCAGACTACAGATGGCAGAAGCAGAGCACTCTGGAAATGTTCTACAGTTACAGTCTGAGGTGTGTAGCAGGAAACAAAGGGACTAAGCATGTAAAGTCACTGACCTACACAGTTAACCTGTAAGTTTGTGGACCTCATGTGTGTTTTATACCTCCACAAAAGAAGCGGAGAAGGGAAAAAGGTGATCTCTAAATTATTTGAAATTAAAGCTGGTTGTTTAACTCCAAAACCTCCAAGCCACATATACTGGAAATCCAACATCCTTTTTGCATTCTTTAGGCACATAATTTTAAGCAAATAGTAGCAGATAATAATACAAACTATTCCTGAACTGTAAGCCATAAAACACTTTTTGTCACTTCCCAAACCGAAGGTGCTATTTTAATACACCTTTAAAAGACACATTAATCTACAAAGCTTTAAAAGCCCAGGGGCCTTCAGCGACACGGACTGTCAAGACACTGCACACACACTTTAAAAGCAGGCTCAAGACACCTCCAGATTTAACAAGGACTTAAGAGGGGAAGCTTTAGATTTGTAACCAAACTGTCATGCTGCCAATACCATCACCGGTGACAAACAAGCACCGCCGAGGTGTTTGACAAATTACACAGCCACTTGCTCAGATAGGCAAGAATTTCCCAAACTATCTGACCATTCTGACAATTCCCCGTTTTTTCAGGCTCCGGGGGTCACCAAGTCCTACTCCAAGAGCATCTTTTACAGGAGGCCGTTTTGTCAGAGCCAGGAAGGCTGCTGCCAGAGGACGTTTTTAACCCCGCAGTAAAAAGTTTAGCCACTCCGCAGAGACGATGGTGAGTAGGTTATAAAAACAGCCCATAACTGACACGCAAACCAACGGTCTCTGGCAGCAGCGGTCTCCTGAAGCCGGACCAGACCCGGGAAGGCGCGTCACTGAAGCGCCTGCGCCCGGCTGCGTCCAGTCCCGGAGGGCTCGTCGGAGGGGACCGACCACCGCCCAGAGGCGAGACAGGCGAGGGCGGTACTCACCGCGCCCTCCGCTCAGCGCCGCCGCCCTGGGGAACTGCTCACCTGGCCAGCGCCCTGCGCTGGCCGGCCCGGCGCGCCGCCGCCGAGCACCGCCACTTCCGGCGCGCGCGAGGAAATGAGGGAAATGAGGGTGTGGCGCCGCCGCGCGCGCCTGCCTTCCACAACCGGGCCCCGCCCTCCACGGCCAGGCCCCGCCCTCTACGGCCAAGGTTCCGCCTTCCCCGACTAGGTCCCGCCCTCCATGGGCAGGCTCCGCCCTCCACGGCCGGGTCTCACCCTCCACGACCAGGCCCCGCCCTCTACGTCCAGGTCCCGCCTTCCACTGCCAAGTCCCGCCCTTCCACAGCTAGGCCTTGCCCTTTACAGCCAGGACACGCCCATTCTTCCCTCTTCTGTCCTATGCCAGGCACAGAAAACTCCACACTGACAGTGTTTATTCATCTAAAATCAAACAAAAGCCGAGTACCTGTGGACCTCCAGAAAAGGATGAAGGCAGAAAAACAAGCTCCTGCAGGGACTTGGAGTAGCAGGCCAAACAACAGATTAGCTCTGTAGATCCGGCCAGAAGACTTGGGGAACAGCGATGTGTAGCAGCGCCCTAAGAGATTACTCTATGTTCTGGGTTGCTATGTTAGGGACCCATAGGTCTCCAGAGCTGTCTGACCATTCTCAGGTGAACTGGCCCTAGTCCACGAACCTAGCTTGCCAATGACATTTGGACTAGCCATTCCATTTCATCGGACCCAAGGTTCCTTATATGTTAAAATTATGGAGTTTAAGTAGGCAGTCTGGTAAATGGCTTTAAGGTCTGAAATTACGTAATTTTTAGTAAATAGAAAAACAAAACCTCTCCCGCTCTTGCTGCTATCCAAATGATTGCTCAGGGAATATTCTCAGCCAGTATCCACCACAAACGCTAGCATAAGCAGGTGAGAGACTAGCAGCACAAGGCCCTCGTGTGTCTGGATAGAATGTGGAGGTGCCAAGGGGCAGCTCTGGTGTCTGTTCCACTCTGGTTCTGTTTTTCCAGGGTTGTTTTGGCAGACTATCTGGACTTAGCCCCTCTGACTCCCGAGTTTTCTCATCTGTTTAGCGGCCAATAACAATAATCTATGTTTCCTAAAACAGTGAGAATTAATTAATTAATTTTGCAGTTTTACAAAGTCACTTGATTCTAATTAATTTAGAAATAGAAACGTGGAGTGTAGGCGAAGGGACTCATGGCACAGAAAAGAACATCTAAAGCCCTCTTCCCCTTTTGTTTCAACCCCATTATGCCATCAGAGTTGGTTTTCAAATCTTTTCCCTTTTTCATAATGGATAAGTGTGTTCACCATTCTGGGTATTGAAGTAGCAAAAACCACAAGAAGAGAGAATGAAAAGAAAAGGAGAGATTGCTCATGAAAGTAAACTCCTAAGCAAAGCTCCACAGCTTCCGAAGGAGCATTCTGACTGCACAGGAGTCCACTGAGATGTGTGCAGTTTGGACTGGGGCAAGGGTTTGCGTGGTTTCCTTAAACCAGCTGCATGATGTTTTTATTTCCTAATTAAACGCTGTTTTACATTTGAAGTATTTGAGATTATGGCTGGCAGACAGCAGTTGACTAACTCATGTTTACTGTGGTTTGTGAACGCATTAGAGTAGATGGATGGCCGAGGTGAGTGCCAGGTTGCATCCTATAGAAGCAGCATTCCAGGAGAGATGGTTTGTCACTAATCACAGATGACTTTACTGGCTGACAGTTGTTGAGATAGCTTTAGTCCAGATATTCTCATCTAATGCCATAAGGGTCTGGACCACCTACTTCTAAGACAGGCTTGCTGACTGAATATCCAGTCTCTTCCCAACTTTAAGATCTCACTCTTCCCCCCACGTCATTTCCAAGCAACTATAAACACAGACAGTTTTGATTTCCCTGCCTCCTGCCTGGCCCAGGGATAAAGAGCTCATTCCGACATAGACTCCCCTGGCCTACGCTTTCCTGAAGAGGCCAGTCTTTTCACTCCTGGTCCTTTGCACCCACCAAACGAAACTGTTTAAAATAAAAACATGTAGGGATCTTTTCTGTGTTCTGTAACGACCTTCCTTGAGCAGAAGGCATGTTGACTGTGTCCGCTCTCTTCCCAGTTAGCAGGGTCAGCACCTGGGTGAAGATTAGCTACGTGTGAGTCTGGCTAAAGTGTCTCTAGTGCACAGGGTTGTCATGATATTTACTACAAGTGTGAGCACACAACAGGAGTGTGAGTGTAAAGATGCAACGGTTCTCTCCTAGGAGACGTGGACCATGGGAACCTCTAGCAAATGGTAAAGTCACAGCACTGCTAAATTTCCATGGTAAGACCAAAGTTCTCCAAGGGACTAATACGGTAAATATAAATGGCATTTCATCAGCATGTTAGAGAACTACGATGCCAGACTGGCAGTTTTGGCTTTTTTGTCCAAGCCCACATACACTAGACTTGACATTTCATCAACAGTTACTGAGAAGTCCCCAGAAGCCGTGTGTGGCATCTGCCTGTAGTCCTGGCACTCAAGGCGCTGAGGCAGAATAATAATAATCTGGAAGCCTGCCTGGACTACACAGTAAATTCCAGGCCAACCTGGGATACATACTGAGACCCTGTCTCAAAAGAAAAGAAATTCCACAGACATCGAGGCTTTTAGAATGTGCCCTCTAGGCTCATCTCTGGTCACGGACATGCTTGGGCTTGATTTTTCCTGTAGATACTTTAAATTGAAAGGGGACTATGATGGAAAGAATGAGACTTCATCTAGAGTTCCTGGCATCTCAGTGCCAAACACAGGATCTAAGTGGGCTTGTGAATGCACGATTTCTTGCAAAGTCTCCATAAGGAGAACTCTGTGGCCCCATTAAGCAAATTCAGATCCAGCTCCTTCTTAGCACACTGTAGTTCAGGATAGATCCATTCCTAGCCACTTCAAGCATCTTCTTCCCCTTCTTTCCTAGCCCTACAGATGCTGGGTTTCTGTCTCACATGTGCTTGCTCTCTTCCCTTTATCTTCCTTCCTTCCTAACCACACCACAGGCAGAGCCACGTGCCTTTCTCTGTGGTGCACACACTGAGCAGTGGGTGTCTCCCAGCCCTTCATCTGAATCTTTGAATCCTTCCCAAATCTATGGTTAGGTTCATCAGTTTCTAGAGAGAAAATGAACCGCATAGAAGAAAATGCTGAAGACACTCCAGGTTTTGCTGGCTATCTTTTATCAGCTTGACACAAAATAGAGTCATTCTCCAAGATGGAACCTCAGCTGGAGTCGCATCCATCAGGTTGATCTGTGGGTAAATCTGTGGGGGCGTTTTCTTGATTGATCACTGATGTGAGAATGTCCTGACCACTGTGGGTAGTACCACCCTTGGACAAGTGCTTTTGGGGGTGTCTAAGAAAGTAAGTTGAGAGAGCTTGGAAAGATAGCGAGTAAGCAGCTTTCTCTGCAGCCTCCGTTTCAGTCCCGGAGTCTGGGTACTTCTCTGACTTCCCTCAGTGGTGGACTGTGATGTGGAAGTGAAAGTCAAGCAAACCCTCTCTTCTCCAAGTTGAATGCGGTCACTGCTTTTTCATAGCAACAGAAAGGAACCACTACACAGGAAATTTAATTTCCTTCAATTAAAACCTTCCATCATGGGGCTGGAAAAATGGCTCGGAGGTTAAGAGCACTGCCTACTCTTCCAAAGGTCCTGAGTTCAATTCCCAGCAACCACATGGTGGCTCACAACCATCTGTAATGAGATCTGGTGCCCTCTTCTAACATGCAGGCAGAGTACTGAGAATACTGTATGCATAATAAATAAATAAATAAATATAAAAAATAAAACCTTCCATCACTGTGCAGTGGTGGCACACGCCTTTAATCCCAGCACTCGGGAGGCAAAGGCAGGCGGATCTCTGTGAGTTCGAGGCCAGCCTGGTCTACAGAGCTAGTTCCAGGACAGGCTCCAAGGCTACAGAGAAACCCTGTCTCGAAGAAAACCCAAAAATAAATAAATAAAAAAAAAATAAAATCTTCCAACTTGGAGTGAGGTTTCTTAAGATACAAGATGTTTGAAAGGTGAAACATTCCATCCTGCAGGAAAGCTAGTTAAACTCAGGATACAACTCAAAAGCTTCAGGAAGTCCATGAAACTAACTAGATACATCTTCTACCTCCCTTCTTAAGCAGATATAATCAGTAAAGACTGCTGAAGGATGGTCTCAGACAAACTGGGCTGCCTGGAAAAGGCCACTTGAGCTATCTGAAAGAGATCACCTCCAATGTTGATCTACCTTCAGGTTGAGCAGTGAGCTCCAGGTTTCCAGCTTTCCTGAGCTATCTCATCCATGTTGGGGCAAGCTTCTGGCAATGCTGCTGTCATTGGGTAATTTTTGGTCTGGTAAATAACTACAAAAAACTCAATGGCTATCCAAGTTGGACCTTGATGGTATCTTTACTACTCTGATCTATTGTCAGTTCCCTTTCTGGAGTGAGTAAACATTTGTTCAGGAGTGCCACACAATACCATGATAGGACTGACTGACTTCTTCCCAATCACAATCTCTTCTACCTTCAAGACCTACATGCACACTCACACACACATGCATGCACACACTCACAGGTACATACACATAAACAAAAATATAAATTCAAGTCTAGAGTCTACATATCATAGAAAACACATGGTATTTCTCTAAGTCTGGCTTATTTCCTTTTCTCAAAATCATGATTTCAACTTTCTTTGCAGGTGAATAAAACCCCGTGTTGTTTATTGTATACAGTTGAATAAGAGGGATATTTATTATATTCAGCTGAATGAGGAGGTGGGTTTGTCATATACAACTGAATATGGAGGTGGGTTCATTATATACAGCTGAATAAGGAGGGGGTTTATTATACACAGTTGAATGAGGAGGTGCATTTATTATAAACAACTGAGTGGGGGGGGTTAGCTAATTTTTTTTTTGAGACAGGGTTTCTCTGTAGTTTGTTGGAGCCTGTCCTAGAACTCACTCTATAGGCCAGGCTGGCTTCAAACTCACAGAGATCCACCTGCCTCTGCCTCCCAAGTGCTAGAGTTAAAGGTATGTGCCACACCCCCACCATGCACCACCACTGCCAAGGGGAGGTTAGTTCATCTTGGCAGGAGGTTTCTGTAGAGAAGCAATCTCAGGCTGCAGTCATCTGGGATTATGAGGCTTGGTTGAGACTTTCTGCACACACTGTCAAGCTCTATGCTCAGACCAGAAGTCCTTGCCAGTCCCATGGATTTCAGACATTGGGGTCCTTGGCGTGGCCATGCTCATGTCAACAACACACTCACTAGGGAATTGATCTGCTTCATACAATTTGATATCTGATGAAGATGTCAGAAACATACATTGGAAAAAAGACTACATCTTCAATAAATGGTGCTGGGAAAACTGCTGGATGTCTACATGGAGAAGAATAAAATTAGACCTGTGTCTATCACCCCATACAAAATTTAGCTTAAAAAAGATCAAGGATCTCAAAGTGGATCCTGAAATATTGAAACTGCCAGAAGAAAACATAGGTGGTATCCTGCAGCATTTAGATATAGGAAAGAATTTCTGAATAGGATTCCATTTGTCCAGATGTAAGACTAACGATTGACTATTGGTATCTTAAAATATTAAAAAGCTTCTGTATATCTAAGGAAATAATCAACTGAGGAAAGAGGAAGCCCATGAAGTAGAATAGAATCTTTGCCAGCTATACATCTGACAAAGTACTAATATCCAGAATTTATAAAAAATGTTTTAAAAGAGTCAAGAAAACAAATGACCCAATTTTTAAAAATGGGCTATAAATTTGAACAGAGAGTTCTCAATAGAAATAATAAAAGTGGCTAAGCAATATCTAGAAAAGTGTTTACCATCCTTAGCAATTAGAACAATATATCTTATGTCAACCAGAGTGGCTAAGGTCAACAAAACAACTAACAACAAGTACTGGTGAGGATGTGAGAAAAGGGGAACCCTCATTCACTATTTGTGGGACTGTGAACTGGTACAGTCACTCCAGAAATAGGTGTAGAGAACCCTTGAAGAACTAAAACCAAATCTATTATATGACTCATCTATGCCACTTCTTGACATATGCCCAAAGGACTTACCATCATACTCCATAGACACTTGATCATCAATATTTAATGCCAGACTATTCACAATAGCTAAAAATAGAAACAACATAAATGTCCTTCTGATAAATGGATAATGAATATCTCTCTCTCTCTCTCTCTCTCTCTCTCTCTCTCTCTCTCTCTCTCTCTCTCACACACACACACACACACACACATAATGGAATACCAGTCAGCTGAAAAGAAAAAAATTAAAATGAAATCCTGAAATTTTCAGGTAAGTTGATGGAACTAGGGAAGAGGTAGGATTATGTTGGATGAGGTACCCAGAACCTGCAAAGACAAATGCTGCATCTGAAGACAAAACTCTCATCATGTGAAGCTCTTCTCATCGAATCATCAGATGTGAGTATACATGGAGTAAGCGCAGAAACTAGGGGAAAAAAGGGGGACTTTGGGAGGAAGACAAGGGAGGAACACCAGAGAAGGGACTAGCAGGAGGGAATTGAGATGAAAAGAGAGGAAAATGGAGAAGGAGCTGACAGTTATGGTTTTATTGTTCTGAAGAGACACATGACCACAGCAACTCTTATAAAGGAAAACATTTAATTGGGGCTATCTTACAAGGTCAGAGGTTTGATCCATTATTGTCATAGTGGGAAGCTCGGCAGCTGCATGCAGACAGGCATGATTCTGGAGAAGGAGCTGGGAGTTCTACATCTGGATCAGCAGACAGCAGAAAGAGAGTCACACTGGGCCTGGCTTGAGCATCTGAAACCCCAAGATCCACCCTCAGTGATACACTTCCCCCAACAAGGCCACACCTCCTGATGGTGCTGCTCCCTATGTGCCTGTGGGGGCCATTTTCATTCAAACCACCTCAGGGGCTTTAATTGAGGAGGGGGAGGGATGTCAGTTCCAGCACAAGTCATGAGAAACCTCCTTGAGTTATTGGGCAAAGGATTCTAAGAGAATCCCCAAACAATGTAGGCTATGTTTGTTCCCCCTGGTTGTCTCTCAGAAGTTGAAGGCAAGTTCCTATTGCTAAAGACACAACGCTTATTAGACACAAGACTTGGAAGAATCAAATTGGATTTGAATCAAAGGTCTGATGACTACTTTTCGTAATAACAGAAAGTGCTATGTAAACTGTCAAGGAAGGAAAACATTTGACAGTCTTGACGAGATGTGATGTCTCTGAACCACAACAACAGTCAGTATGGCAAGCATCTTAGTTAGGGTCTCTACTGCTGTGAAGAGACAGCATGACCACAGCAACTCTTCTTTTTGTTTCATTTTGTTTTTCAAGACAGGGTTTCTCTGTGTAGCTTTGGAGCTTGTCCTGGAACTCACTCTGTAAGCCAGGCTGACTTTGAACTCACAGAGATCCGCCTGCCTTTTCCTCCCAAGTGTTGGGATGAAAGGCATGCACCAAACACTGCCCGAATGACCACAACAACTCTTATAAGAAAAACATTAAATTTGGGTGGTTTGCTTCCAGTTTCAGAGGTTCAGTCCTTTATCATCATGTTGGGGAGCATGATGGCATGCAGGCAAATATAGTGCTAGAGGAATAGCTGAGAGTCCTACATCTTGCAGGCAACAGGAAGTTGACTGAGACACTGGATGCTATTCTGAGCATAGGAAACCTCAAAGCCCACCCCCGCAGTGACACATTTCCTCCAACAAGGTCATACCCACTCTAACAAAGCCACACCTCCCAATTGTGCCAAACTTACCACAAGAAGACGTCCCTAAAAGTACAATAATGATGCTTATGCCTGGGCAGTAAGCAACTGCTGCCTAATTGGACTAAAGAGCTACTTAACAGGAAGGAAGCTATTCCGGGTACCGTAAACTTAGTCAGTCACTGGTAGTTAGTGAGGTCATAGGAGAACTACTACTGCTACATCCCTAAACCGATAGAATTCCTAACTGCATCCTAATTACCTATCTTCTATTCACAGATGTATGAACCCCTCATCCTGCACCAAGGAAGCTGGTTTTGCAAAAGATGGAGACCATTACAGAAAGCTTTAACTACTCAAAATGTAGAGAACTGGCTGTGGGGTGATTCATCTATAACATATCCCCTCATTCCAAAGCTCAGGGAAAATGGTGGAAGAGGGGGTGGAAAGACTGTAAGGTCCTGAGGATCACGATGTCTGCTGTAAGACTGAATCTTCCAGATGTGGCAGGGAAGCTATACCCATGAAATCTCAACAATATGTTTTCTTAAACAAGACCTGGATGATAATACCAGTTGCCATGCCAACGTGGATGGGGGAACTCTCATGGGGCCTCAAACTGCTGAGAGAAGGAAAATGAGTTTGCGCCAACGATGAACCTCCTAAATGGTTATCCAGTCCCACGTGGTCAGTCCTAAAAATATACAAAGGACACTAAACACTCTGTGGTTGAATTTGCATATTTATTTGTTTATATGTAATATATATGTAACAATAATAATTAAAGAAGAAGAGGCCATGTGTTTGAAAGGGAGTGGTGTGGTATGGAAGAGGTTGGAGGGAGGACAGGGAGGGCAAAATCATATAATTATATTTTAATTAAATTTAAAAAATAAAAATGGACTGGAGAGATGGCTCAAAGGTTAAGAGCACTGGTTGCTCTTCCAGAGGTCCTGAGTTCAATTCCCAGCAATGACATGGTGGCTCACAGCCATCTATAATGAGATCTGGTGCCCTCTTCTGGCCTTCAGGCACACATGGAGGCAGAATGCCTTATGCATAATAAAAAATTAAATCTTTGAAAAGGTAATATAATAAAGACAGCTTTACTGGACATAGCAATGATGGTTGGCACTTAATTTCAGGCCTTGAAATATATTGTTCAATGCTTTTCTGATTTTTAGAGCTGCTGACAATAGATCTGATAGTATTCTGTTTGCCATTGTAGGTGAATTGTTTTCCCTTGCACCTATTAATATTGTTTCTTATCTTTGTAGTTTTCCCATCTTCATTATAATGTGCCATGGAAGGGTGCTGTCAGTTTGGGTTCTATGTGTCTCTTGCATATGTGTGCATATATCTAGTAAAATTATATATATGTATGTACATGTATACATATACATACATATATATAATTTTACTAGATTTGGAATTTTTCCATTGTTATTTCATTTTTAAAAATTCTCTTTGCTTTTAGTCACTAGCTTAGATTATTTTTTTTAATCTTATGAATTCTTAGGTTTGATCTCTTGATCCCAGAGTTCTTAGATTTTGTGGTCATGCTTACTTACTTGTTTTTATGTTACAATATTTTATGTGTGGTGTATGTGTGTGTGTGAGTGTGAGTACACATGCGTATCTTGTGTGTGTGTGCACTTTATGCTAAGTGCCTTCTTTTATTGCTCTCCACCTTATTTTTTGAGAAAAGTTCTCTCACTGACCTGAAGCTCTCCAAGATACAAGGATGGCTGGAGACCAAGCTATAGGGATCCATTCGTCTCTGCTCATTGACACTAGGGTCACAGATGCACACTGCCAAGCTTGACTTTTATGTGGGGATCAGAAGTCAGTTCCTCATGATTGCATGGCAGGCCATGGGCTTTGCTTCTTCCTTGGGGGCCATTGGTCTACAAGAGTGAAGGGAATGAAAGCGAGGAGCAGGCTTCAGTGGCTGTGGAAACAATGGAGACAGCTCTCCTGGAGATAACTTAGGTAAATCAGCTCAGCTTTATTCCGGAGGATTGGGGAGCCTGGGGACAAACTCTAATTTGCATTAAGTGGCACACTCCTGTCATAAGGCTTCATATGTGGCAGCAGGGTCCTATAGCAAAGCTCCTAGTACAAGTCTATTACCATATCTCAGCAGGGGAGGCTTCTAGCAGGACACTGTGTCAAGGGTCATGCTAGAGGTAAATTAGGCTTTCAGACTTAGAAACAGATTTCAGATAAGGTCAGTCCTCTGGGACTAGAGACATTCTCCAGATAAGGGCAGGTAGAAAGTAGGAAGTCTAGCTGGGGAGGGAGCCCCTCATGTTGCCGAGCTTTGGTGAGACCTTTCAGGCCATGATAGACTACAATGTCTGATCATCAAGGTCCCCCAACAACAGATTCTTGCTGTTGGATAATGCTTTTGTACACTGTAAAGATTTGTCACTCGTATTGGTTTAATAAAATGCTGATTGGCTAGTGGCCAGGCAGGAAGTATAGGTGAGGCAACCAGAATAAGAGAATTCTGGAAAGAGGAAAGGCAGAGATGCAGACACCAGCCAGATGCAGAGGAAGCAAGATGAGAATGCCTCACTGAGAAAAGTTACCAAGCCATATGGCTAAGCATAGATAAGAATTATGGGATAATTTAGGTTGTAAGAGCTAGTTAGTAATAAGCCTAAGTTAATAGGCCTAACAGTTTATAATTAATATAAGCCTTTGTGTATTTCTTTGGGACTGAATGGATGCAGGACCAGGAGAGACAAAAACTTTCGTTTACAGACTCTATATCCACAGAGTCATCTCCCCAGCCCCTTATTTACATATTTTTCTAGTAAGTGTTGGAATGTAGTAGTTCTTCATGTTTGTCCTCCAGTTTTGATGCACTTTCTTCCTATTTATAAAGTAAATTGATGATGTTTTCTATTGCCTTTTTATTTAAAGTTACAGTCGTGGGCTGCCATGTCGGAGTTGAAATCAAACCTGAGTCCTCTGGAAGAACAGCCAGTACACTTAACTACTGAACCATCTCTCTGACCCTGGATTTTTGTTTTTAAACAACAAAAAGGTGTGGGGGGGCAAGATAAACATGGGGCACAAAAGAACAAGAAGAAAAGAAAAAGGTAGCTCAATGATGGAAAAGATGTGTAAACAAAGTTAAAGTATATACCAAGGATGAATAAAGAAGAAAATAATTAAACCACTGCTAAGATGACAATTAGAAACAAAAAGAGTGAAGGGCAAGGTGGGGAAAATGTGGATAATGTTTTGGTGCATTCTGGTCCCTGAAAATTGGAGACAGCCTGGCTGCATGAGGGAGGCTCAGTCAAACTCACTGGACTCTTGTCTTTTCTATGGTTTAAGCTGGGTTGAGCCTCTATACTTGGCTCAATACTGTGTCTGCCAGGCGTGCTTTAATTTTAGTAGATTTCCTTCCTTGTGTATCGGGGCCACTCAAGTCTCACTTAAGCTTGACAGTCTGTGGGCTGGGCAGGTTTGCCCTTCTGCATCTTCGAAGCTGAAGTGGGTGTTTTAGCTAGGATGTGTTTCCCAGTTGCTGGGGAGTAGATGCAACCACAGCCCTGATATCTAGAGTCTGGTGAGACTCTGTCCTCGTACTTATAAGACCCCCTCACTATCAGTCACTCCGCTGGAGGGGTGCAGCTCAGGGTCAAGCAGAGCACTGAGGATTCAGCCATCAAGATTCACAGTCATGAGTGGCAGACAGGCAGCGCCAGAGGCTGTCCCACTCCTTGAGTTTAGGCTCCAGACTACAAACACCAGGCTTAATCTTAGTGGATGAGATCTCCCCCCTGCCCCCGGTAAGCAAAGGCGGGGTAACATTTCTGTCAGCACTTTGTTGTCTGCCTCCTGCCTCCTGCCTCCTGCCACCTGTACTTTTGGCTTGTCATTCTGCACAGCTGTCTCCCAGGGCTTGGTTTCCCGTCTTGTGGCTGTCCCCTGTTCTACTTCCCTCACTGGTAAGCTGCAACAGTAGACTCTCCTGCTGAGCCACAGTCCACAGTTAGCCACACAGTCCTAAGAGTGACCAGGCAGTGCTCTCCAGTAGGTCGCATTGCTAAGCTATGGCGTTCAGCTGGCAAGGCGGAGTAAATACATGGTAACATTTGGCATTCTCCATTTACACTAAGGTTAGCAGGATGTCACCTCGTTTTAAGTGAAGGAGCACTAGCACTGTGTTTACAATCACAGCTGTTGCACCCTCTCTGAAAAGTATTCACTTCACCAAGGAGCATTTGGAAACAAGAAACTGGACCCAAGCACTCAGCTTAGAGACAGCTCACAGACCAAAGGGAAGAACACTTCCCAGGCCCATTGTGCAGTAGTTTGTAATCACTAAGCAGAAGTCTCCAAGTGAAAGTCCAATTCAAAACTGAATCCAATTTGATAAATGTTAATAGCAAAATATTAGATGTGTTTTCCTAGTAGATGCATCCTCTAATTGTCTCCCTGAATCCATGCCCCACCCCCTCAAATTGCTCCCGTCTGTCTCCTTCCACCAGCTGTCCATAACTTCCTTCATTTTGTTCAGATCCCTGCCTAGTCCCTGCAAATGCTAGTTCTTTCTTTAAAGGCTCACACTTCGTATAAGCCACATATGCAGAGAGCTGCAGAATGTGAACCTTGGACAGGGCCAGAGGGATGACTCCATGGCTAGAGGCACTTGCTGCAAAGTTTAACAGCCTGAGTTTGAGCCCTGGGATCTACATGATGGAAGAAGAGAAGAGGCTCTCGATAGTTGTCCTCTGAGCTGCCCACACACTGCTGCATGTGAATGTGTGCACAGACACACGGCGGGTCAATGTAATAAAAACATAAAAGGAAAATACTAGAAGCAAACTATAATCAAGGATTTTCCTAGATAATACTGGCAATTAGTCATAGAATAACAGTATTTGGCAGAGGGGCAGGAAATGATGCAGGATTACCTGATCTATTTCTACTCTGTCATGCAAAATTCTGGAAGGCAAAAGCAAGTGGAGTTGAACAGAAAGGATTTGCAGAATTTCCCTGTGTGTTAACACAGCCCATGAGACGATTCAAACCATGAGAATGAAGTCACTTAAAACTGTATCTAAAATGTTTTAAATTAAAAAAGGCAGGCTCATGAGTCAATCATACAACAAAAAGACAATTTAAAAGGTTGTCTTAGTCACTGTTCTATTGCTGTGAAGAGACAGCAGGACCAAGGCAACTAATTTGGAAGCATTTAATTGGAGGCTGGCTTACAGTTTCAGAGAGTTAGTTCATGATCATTATGGTGGGAAGTGTGGCAGCCAGCGGGTCATCAGGTGTGGCAATGGCTCTGGAGCGGTGCTTGAGAGCCTATATCTGATTTATATATTGCAGACAGAGAGAAAGTGTGTGAGAGACTGGCTGTGGCTTGGGCTTTTGAAACCTTAAAGCCCACTCCCAGTGACACCTCCTCCAACAAAGCCACACCTCCTTCAACAGGGCCACACCTCCTAATTCTGCCTAAATAATTCCACTAACTGGGGACTCAAGCATTCAAACATGTGAGCCTATGAAGGTCATCTCATTCAAACCAGCACAGAGATACAAAATAGAAAATGCATGGTTATAACTTTCTCTGTGGAGTTAAACCTGGAACTGGAGGTCTGATTCTGTAACGGAAGAGGAGTGAAGAGATATCCCCTGGCCTGAGCTGCAACACCAGACTAGAATTTTGAAAGGAAAAAACAAAAACAAAAACAAGAGAGGAACCAAAGTAAACTTGTGGCTTTGCACATCTAACAGCTCCATGGCCGCTTTCCACATCTAATCTATTCAACAAGTGAGGTTGTCAGTAGTGCAAATAGGTGGGGCCCTGGGGCATAAAGATACCTTACAAAAGGAACCCAAACAAGAAAACTCCCTAAGGTTGATGAAGTTCTCCAGAGACAGGGAAATTGCTGGTAAGTTGCCATGGCCTTTAATACTCAAGGAAAATTAACTGTAGACTTGGGTGATAGGATTGTTTTCTAGTGCACAATCTGGACACAAGGACAACAACCATTTGATTCTCATAGTTCTGGTCCCAGCCCAACAGCCAAGTGTCACAGTCTGACTCCCAGGTTCTGTGGAATGCCTTTCTGACATTTCCTCCAGTGGTTTCTGCCATCCCTTGGTTTCCCTTTGTATGCCATAGCTCTCCAATGCTACAAGCACACCTCTGTCTTCCGACTGTCTTTAACACTCTCTTCTTCATGGCTACACTACCTTCTCCATCTGACGGCACCAGACACTGGAGTCAGGCCCACCCTAATCCAGCATAACCTAATTTTGTTTTGTTTTTTGAGACATGGTTTCTCTGTAGCTTTGGAGCCCATCCTGGAACTCACTTTGTAGACCAGGTTGGCCTCAAACTCACAGAGATCCGCCTGCCTCTGCCCCCTGAGTGTTGGGATTAAAGGTGTGCACCACCACTGCCCAGCAAGTATAACCTCATTTTAATTTGCTTCCATAATATGAAGCTTCCTACTTCCAAAGAAGGTCTACAGTTCTGGGATGAGGACTGAAACACGTCTTCTGAGGAATACAATCCTACTCACTTCAGATAGCAAGCATGACGGTCTCTCATATAAACACTGCTCTTTCTGCAGGCTGACATTACTCTGTGTGGACCTTTGCTTTCTGCATCACATATTACACAGACACCAGTTAAGGAATCAAGATTTCACAGATAGAGGGGAAAATGACAGGAGCAGGACTAACCAAAAGTTTTAGTAGGTTCTACTAAACCATCACTCATGCTTACTCAATGTGCTTCAAAAGCAGAACTAGAAAAATGATCAAACCTGTGCTCCATCCTATGATGGTTAATTTTGACTTTCAACTTGATTTGACCAGGGACCAATGAAGAGACATGCTTCCAAGTGGACCCATGAGGGTACTTCCTGAAGATTAACCGAGGGAAAAGATGTCCTACAAGAGCAGGTGGCACCTTCCCATGGTGGCAGCAGTACAGAGAGGTCTAAGGGAAAATCAGGACCACTGTTACCTGTTTGTCTGTGGTCCTTGGTGAGTGCATTTATCCTGTTACATGGAACCCAGCTTCTTCAAGCTTTCAAAATCAAATGAAGACTGGCATCCCTCTGGGAATCCTCCAGGTCTTCACTGTCAGGTCTAGCCTCAGTGACTGAATGGCTTCTGAGTTTTCAGCCTCTCCAGTGTGCAGACAGCAATCATGGAACCACACAGCCTGTACCGTGTATGGTGGTTTGAAAAAAAAAATGGCCCCTAAAGGGAGTGGCAGTATCAGGAGGTGTGGCCTTTTTTAGAGGGAGGAAGTGTGTCATCTTGGGGGCGGGCTTTGAAGTCTCTTCTGCTCAAGCTTCCCTCAGTGTGACAGTCACTTGACTTCCTGTTGCCTGCAAGATGTAGCACTCATTTCCAGCACCACATCTGCCTGCACGCTGCCCTGCCTCCCATCATGATGATAAGGAACTGAACCTCTGAAACTGTGAGTGAGCCACCCCAATTAAATGTTTTCTTTTTAGTTGCCATGGTCATGGTGTCTCTTCACAGCAATAAAAACTATAACGAAGATACCATGTAAGCCAATCTACTATCCCCATTTTGTAATATAGTTCACCATATTTTTTCTGTTTCTCTAGAGAACCCTAATACATGCCCAACGGATGTCTCATGGCTGGCACTTACAGCACCTCCATTCTGATGTTGAAGAAACTGAGAAGTCTTGTTTTTAAAATAATGGGTTTTCATTTGTGTACATCATTGTGTTCTGCTTAACGCTGACCTTTCTCATTTGCCCCTTTGACTTCCTTCCCACTCCGGGGTCAGCTCACCTGATGAGATACAATCGCTCTCCTGCTTATGTTACACTTCATCCTGAAGCCTGCCTCTCTGCTGCACCTCCAGGAAAGGAACCTGGTGACTGTCCTACTTAATTTGGTCTACTCTCTGACCTCTCTCCCATCTATTAGATCCTCCTCATGAGAAACTGGACTTAATACTTATTGGTCCAGTTTTAGCATCTAAGTTATCGAGTGGGATACACTGCAGCAGTTTAAGCACGCCTTTAGAATATCGTCCTCGGACCACCAAGACTCTCTCTTCCTGTGCTGAGATCGGAGGTGCAGACTGGTAAGTTTGTGCACGCCTCGCGGGAAGGTCCCCGAGGGAGCCTGCTGCAGCGGGCCTCTTTGTTCCACACGACCCTGCCCCCCCTGCAAGTTTGCCCTTTCCTCTGTGGCTCCTTGGACCACCAGGACTCTCTCTTCTTGTGCTGAGATCGGAGGTCCAGACGGGACTTCCTCCTCCTGCACTGAGATCAGCTATCCAGAGGGGGCAGTGTGTGCAAGCCTTCCTGGGAGGTCCCCACCCGCTGAGACTCCCCTGACTGCAATCAAAGGAAGAGATGGGCAGGCGCCAATCCAAGAATTCCTCCAACAACCTGAAAAGCAACATGATAACACCAGAAACCAGCGAGTGTGCAACAGGAAAACCTGAGCAACCTAACCCAGAAGAAGTAGAAGAAATCGACTTTAAATGTAACATTATGAAAGTGATAGAGACCTTTAAAGAAGAGGTGAAAAACACCTTGTAAGAAAGGGATGAGAAAACTAACAAAAAGTTAGAAGAAATGAATAAATTCCTCAAAGATACCCTACAAAACCAAGAAAAAGCAATCAAACAGGCAATGGAAACAGTTCAAGACTTAAAAACTGAAATGGAGGCAGTGAAGAAAACACAAACTGAGGGAAGGCTGGAGATGG
Organism: Ondatra zibethicus; assembly: GCA_004026605.1. Lineage (NCBI taxonomy): Eukaryota > Metazoa > Chordata > Mammalia > Rodentia > Cricetidae > Ondatra > Ondatra zibethicus. The sequence goes on from PVIU01008550.1 coordinate 82,152, forward strand.
AAAATCTGGGTAAATGAGCAGGAACTGCAGAGACAAGTATAACCAACAGAATACAAGAGATAGAAGAAAGAATCTCAGATGCTGAAGATACTATAGAGAAAATAAACTCATTGATCAAAGAAAACAACAAATCCAACAAATTCTTAACACAAAACACCCAGGAAATCTGGGACACCATAAAAAGACCAAACCTAAGAATAATAGGGGTAGAAGAAGGAGAAGAAGCACAGCTCAAAGGCCCAGAAAATATATTCAACAAAATTATAGAAGAAAACTTTCC